>JAHRHZ010000063.1:61901370-61924022 GCA_024137785.1 Ginglymostoma cirratum | reverse complement strand
CATCATTTTCTGATGAAGGGTTTAGGCCCGAAACGTCAAGTTTTCCTGCTCCTGTGATGCTGCTTGACCTGCTGTGTTCATCCAGCCCCATGCTTGTTATCTCAGATTCTCCAGCATCTGCAGTACCTTTTATCTCTGACTCTGTAGACATATCATTCTCTAACTGCCTTTCAATAGCTGCTATACTAGCTTTGACTAGAAATGCCACTCCCCCACCTCTTTTTCCACTCTCCCTAATTAATTTTTGTAACTTCTTTCAATCTTTGTCATTCACGCATTCAGATCTCTCTGCATCTCAGAGCTCCGCAATTTCTTACCGTTTAGATAATACTTTTCTTTCTAATTCTTGCCAAAGAAAATTTCACATTTTCCCACATTACGCTCCATTTGCCACATCTATGCCCATTCACTTAATCTATCACTACCCATCTGCCGAGTCCTTATATCCTCATCACAACTTATCTATCCCTTCTCATCTTAACGACATCAGCAAATTTAGCAACTTATCTTCAGTCCCATTACCCAAGTAATTTATAAAAGTCTTGAACAGTTGAGGACCCTGTGGTACACCACTTGTTACATCTTACCAATCTGAATGAAGTTTCATTTATGCACCTATTCTATGCTCCTGTTAACCAGCCAATCTTCTTTCCATGTTAACGTGCTACTCAAAACTAGCATGTATCCAGGTAAAACTGGCTGCATAATTCGTACTGTCGCACTTGGAGTTAAATCACAGTGAGTTTTACAGAAGGGGTTACAAATGAACATTATCCATGATATTTACAGCTTACAAACCGATGCAACCTAGCAATGATCATGAAGAAAAAGAATTGTATCACTTCGTAAAATTCTAGCCCATAAACTAACATCAGTCTCAAATATCTACCATTCAGTATAAAACCAGACAAGCACCTTAATTAGATTTGTCTCTAACCCACAGCTGGATATACCATTCTATCTCACTTATGCCCATATATAATCACCACTGCCTTTGAAAGGAATTTGAAACACTTACGACTTTTCTCCCACTGAACAAGAATTTCTAAAGAGATGAAGTGCAGCCTGTTGATTTTTTTTTAAAACCAGATCAATTTTAATAATTAACTTAAGGGTAATGTGTTCTCAACAGCCCATGGGCTAGTCAGGCAATTCCTAAAATTGTGCGGCCACACACCAAGTATATTGATTCACTGCCAGAACTCTTGACTGTGGAAGCACTAACAAGCAGAAACCAATTGTCCAATTCACTCACTGCCCGTGTGGTCGTTGACCTACATTGGCTCAGGGTTAAATAACGCTTTGAATGTAAACTTCTCCTGTGTGTTTGTAAAGCAGTTGATAGCAGTGCTCCCTACATTGCCCAACTTTATGTCTGAAGTCTTGTCCAGCCACATGACCCTCAGATATTGGCACTCTTGACCTTTAACATCCTCAATGTTAATTGGCAATGACAACTAGCAACTGCACCTTCACCTGCGAAGACCCTACACTAGAGAATTCCCTCCCTAAATTCTGCGACAGATCTTTCCTTTTTTAAAACACAACTCAAAATCTCTAACCAACAATTTACTTGCCTCATCACCACTTTTCTGTTTGATACACCCTTGTGAATACCTTGGGACATGGCACTACATTAAAGACACTATACAAACACAATTTTGTTATCGATATTAAGATTTTGCATTTCACCACTTGCTTTGCAGATTATTTCCTTCTGTATTCCTTACCTTTCTGCTGACAAGGAAGCTTCCAGCCACTGCCAGGCCATGTGTGAAGTTGTCAATACCATTGGCAATGAGGTTCAGGTACCCACTAATCTATAAAACAACAATCAAGGTCAAATTTTCAAAATTAAAAGCAGATTCAAGGAAGGATCAAAGGTGACAAACAACAGTGACCCCTTACCTTAATGACTTGAACAGGCCGAGTTGAAACCTTGAGCTGCAGAGAGGAGCTATGGCAGTGGCCATTACGCTGGGCAAAAGAACCATTACGATGTGTGCTGGCAGAGGGAATGAGTTTTCCATTTTTAAGGTGTTTGACTGCCTTATCTACACAGGCACGTCCATTCTTGGTGTCAAAAGGCTCCTGAAAGGAGGAGAATGACAAAATTTCAGGTATAAAGAGAATTAGAAGCCCATTTGCTGCAGGAAGTGGGAACAATTTTTTCAAAAGACAGAAGGAAAAATCGTATTTATCTAGCCTTAGGACATGCCAGAGCGCATGTACTTGTGAAGAATAGTTACTGTTTTAATGCAGGAAACAGTCAATTTCCATTGAAAAGATCCCACAAACAGTTTATCTGGTCACATCTAATTATTTCAGTGTGGTTGCTTGAGTTGTAAACACAAATAAACAGAATACTTCACTTATTCAAGGCAGCCACCTTGTCTGCCTGTAGCACCTCACTGGTCTTTATTCAAACTACCCACACAGTTAAGACAGGTTTTTTTGTGAAATATTAAAGCGCAGATCACAATGTATCAACAATGCACTCATGAGGAGAAATAATCAAGTACTAAAGAGAGTGGAACCTATCACTGGGTTTGGAAGCAATGTATTTCAAATTCATGTAAATATTACAAATAGACAGGATGTGAAACATATTGTGAAATTTTAATGTTTGATTGTTTTTCTGTTGCCTCCTCTTGGGTTTTGAAGGATGGCTTGTTAGAGATGTCACTGCAATTACAGGAGAATCTCACTTCAGTGAAAACAGGAGACATTATTATTTGCTCTGTAACATTTCAACAGCTGCTTGTATTTGGCTCATATCTCAGATTACAAATACCACAAAATAAACAATGTCACCAGCAAGAGCTGCCAGTTTAGCAGCTCAGTCCAACAACACTGATAAGACCAAATAAATCAGTAGGCAATCAACTGCAACAAAATGGAAATGTATCCAAAGAAATATGGAGAAGAACCAAGCACCAATGTGGAATATTCCAAAATGACCCAATTGAGCTACTTGTGGAAATATTCAACTCATCATGCTCCATTTGTGTTGTTGGAAGTACCATATTAAAGCAAATTGATACTATCAGAATCTCAGATCTGCAAGATGCCAGGTTCCACATCCAGCATCTGCTGACCTTGCAAAGTAACAATGTAAACCAAAATCTATGAACAAAGCCAGTCAGGTTCCCGTCTACCGATCGTTCCTGAAAAGCTTTTGTTTCACACACATCCTGATGACTGAGAGAAGTCATTAAAACTGCTCTGGACAGCTCAACTTACGGCACACTGTGGACTCCATATTCTGCAAATAAGCGGAGCATGTGCGTGTGGGGACATGGTGCTGGGCAAATGAGGAATGTTACAATATTGAATATTTCACCAATGGAATACCCTGAACACTATATGAAAAGGAAAACTGCATTAATATTTGACTCTGCGGAAGGAACAAGACAACAGGAGAAATTAGGGCAGCAGTATTAATTTTGGTCTGTGTCCGGCAAAGTGTTGAAGCAGACATAATGCCGAACACATTCCCTCTGTACTGAAAATCTAAAGAGCAGTGAACAACATCAACATGCTTGGTATCAAACTGTCACTGGGGTAAGATAGTGCAGATTGCCAGCTCTTGTAGCACTGCATCAGCGCAGGACTCACTGCCTTCAAGAGAAAGGCATATCCATTTTGTTCTCGTACAATTGGAAAGGCAAGGAAGTGACAGCTTTCTAAAATGACTGACCGGTGAAAGTGAAGTTCCTCAATCTGCCTGTGAATCTTTAACTTGAGTATAACTGATTTATCATGGTGGGGTACCATCTTAGGATGAGTCCAGAGTAGTTTTACAACGTTGGCTGTTATAACGAGCAAGTCTATAATTTAGTGGAATTCTCACAATCGTCAGTAGCTGAGATTTGGTGTGTAAACTGGAAGTTTTCATTTTAAAGCACCTTTTATTGCTGAAGAATGAAACTTGTGTCAAAATTTTTATCTTGCATTCATTAGGACAATTCACTGGAAATACAACACAAAGGAAAAATAACATGTGAGAAGCGTATTGATTTGGTTGGAAAAATAGAATTCAAGCTGGAGAAATGCAAGGTATTGCATTTTAGTTCAACAAATGAGGGTAGGGCTTATACAATTAATGGTAGGGCCTTGGGTAGCGTTGTAGAATAAAGGGACGTAGGGTTGCAGGTATGTAATTCTTTGATGTTTACGTCACTTATAGACAGGGTGGTTAAAACGGTTTTTGGCATGCTTGCCTTCATTGATCAGTCCTTTAAGTACAGGAGTTGGAAAATCATGTTGAGGTTGTAGAGGACATTGGTGAGGCCTCTTCTGGAATACCGTGTCCAGTTCTGGTTGCCCAGCTGTAGGAAAGATATTATTTAAGCTGAGAAGGTTCAGAAGAGATTTACCAGGATGTTGCCAGGTATGGAAGGTTTGAGTTATCAAGGAGGCTTGGATAGACTGAGACTTTTTTCACTGAAGCACAGGAGGTTGAGAGGCAACCCGATAGAAGTTAATAAAGTTAATAAAGTAGATACAGCTGATGGTAGTTGTCTTTTCCCTATGTTGGAGTACACATTTTTAAGATGAGAGGAGAGAGATTTACAAAAGACATGAGGGGCCAATTTTTTATGCAAAGGGTGGTTTGCATGTGGAATGAACTTCCTGAGGAAGTGGTGGATGTGGGCCCAATTACAATATTTAAAAGACATTTGGATAAATACACGAATAGGAAAGGTTTTGAGCAATATGGGCCAGGAGCAGGCAGGTGGGACTACTTTAGTTTGGGATTATGTTCGGCACGGACTGGTTGGTCTGAAGAGTCTGTTTCCATTCTGTATGACTCCTTGACTCTAAGTGGACTCCAAGGTTGTTTGATTGCCCTCAAACTACTGCCTGTATTTCTGCATCACTAACCAATACATACTGCTTCCTGTATTCACTGTATAAATCATAGCCTTCATAGGTACCATGCAATGGAGTGAAATGAATGGGGTACAGCCTTTGGGGTACATGTGTATCAGATACAAAGGGAGGCTAATCAATGGTGTCCATGGTAGGCTGTGGAAGGAAGTGGCTTGGTGGTTTTAAGTTATTGTATCATTTTTGTAAATAGTTACTTTGTACTTCTAATTTGCATGCTACTAAAGTAACTTACTTTGCGATATTCTTTATCCTCATCTTTATCTGGGAATAATTTTTCCAAAATGAAGAATGCAAGCAATCCAACAATAACCCACAACCCCAACTTCCTCTGCTGTTTACGACTGTGGCTTCCATCTGCACAAACAAAGTGGTCAGAAGAGCAGATTAGAAGTGGATGACTGGCAAAATGGGCCAAACAAGAACTACTGCCAAGCAACTGCAAGTCTGAAATATGAGGTGTATTCCAATTCTTCAGGTTCAAAATTGTGAAGTAGATCAAATTGCTCAAAACTACAATCAGAATTGATTTGACCACCTCAAGTTTTTCTTTTTTTTTTGAAAGATAATATTCATTTTCATGATATGGGCATTGCTGCCACAGCGATTGCCCTTGCTTGTTAGACGAAGATGATGATATAACTGGGTGGCTTGCTGAGCCACAGAATAGTTCAGGTTAACCATATTGCTGTGGGCCTCAAGCCACATCTAAGATGTCAGGTTTCCTTTTGTAAAATGATAAATCCGGTTAGGTTCAAGGCAACTAATGACTTTGTGGATGCTCTCTTTCTACGAAAAAATATTCATACTATAATCAAAGAATCTTAAAGTACCAAAGGTAGTGTCACATTTGGCTCATCATGTCTGCACCAATTCTTTCCCCAGCTCTTTTGCCAACTATCATTGGATTGTAACGGCCAATTATCAATGTAGGGGAAATAAGTTCTCCCTGCCCACTTTATCAAAGCCTTTAATAATTTTGAGCACTTCTAATGAATCTATTTTAACCTTCACTACTCTAAGGAAAACAAAAATAGCTCAAACTTGTCACTCAAGTTCCTCATTTCTCATGCTACTCTGGTCAATTTTCTCTGCATGCCAGCCAAACCCTTGTGAAGTTTTTTTTCATCCATCCTACATGCCCTTTAAACTGACTTGTTAGGTAATTTCAGAGGGCAGCGTCAACCACACTGCTGTGGCCAGGCTGAAAATGGATCTCCTGCACTGAAGGACATTAGTGAACTCGATGAGGTTTTACGACAATTGGCAATGGTCATATGGTTACTATTTTGATTAATTCCAAATTTTTCTCCAATTCAAATTTTTGAAACGGGATTTAAATTTATGGTCCCAGAACATTAGCCTCAGTCTCTGGATTACTAGACCAGTGACATTACCACTATGCCACTGCCATGTGTCCATGTCCTTCCTGAAGTACACTGCCTAAAATGTGATTTTTTAAAATAAAGAAATCCCTCCAGTGTGGAAGCAGGCCATTCAGCCCATCAAGTCCATACCAACCCTCCAAACAGAATCCCACCCAGACACAAAACCCTAGCCTGCACATCCCTGGACACTATGGGCAATTTAGCATTGCCAACCCACCTGGCCTGCATATCTTTGGACTGTGGGAGGAAACCAGAGCACCTGGAGGAAACCCACACAGACAAATGGAGAATGTCTGTATGGAGTTTGCACAGTCGCCCGAGGATGGAATTGAACCTGGGTCCCTGGCACTGTGAGGCAGCAGTGCTAACACTTAGCCACCATGCTGCCCCATGATTTACTGAGTTTAAGCGCAACTTCCATGCTTTTATAATTCTCTATTTCTAAAGCTCAGAATTCCATAATGCTCTATTGTATACGAACAGTCTTATCCTCTTGTCTTTCACTAAGAATCGCGCAGGTGAATGCCCAGATTTCTCGGTTCTTGCATCCCATCAAATTGAGCAATACCTCTCATAATGAGCCACTGACACACCCCATAACCAGGACCACCAAAGTTTGCTTCTAGTTAGTCCAACAGACATCAATGCATTTAACCTAGCCAAACATATTAAAGTCACCATTGCCCATTAAATCCTACATGCTTTTCCCCCAACAGCAATTACAGTACTGAGTTTATCCCCTTTGCCTTTCTCAAATAGTGCTGTGACACATGGAACTCATGCAGAAAGATCTTCCTGGAAAAATCATCAACCATTTCTCTCTAGATTTCTTCCATTGGACACAACGAGATTATCTTTTCAATTTTTTTATGCTCACATAAGGTAGCAACTTTCACAACTGCAGCCATTTTGTATCTCATCATTATGTAGGCCACCAATTTGAGCTGCACTGTAACTGCTTTGCGGGATGCCGCATAAAAATGTTTTGAGGCCCATCTCAATTTATCCTTTACCTGGATTACTGTTGCACGTGTAGGCCCAAGCCTCAGGCAATAGGTGCAGGAAGACATCCCCGAGCAGCCCACCAATGGCAAAACTCAACAACCATTTCAAACGTTGGGACCCATCTGCAACAGTAGAACAGAGAAAAGAACAGAAGTCAAGCTGCGCCCATCAACATTGCAAACAGTAACAAAGGGCAACCATGGGTTCACTGAACAGTTGATACTGGTAGATAGGTCAGGTATCTGAATATTTACTGACTAAAGTATGGCAGTGATAACCTACCTTTCTCCTGTCCAGTGGAGAATGAGCTAACCAACAGCATTCAGTCCAGGGGCATGTCCTATTATTAAACATATAGACACTGAATCCTATGTCTCCATAAGCAGAATATCTTTATAGATTAGCATTTACTGCTACCTGGAGAGTCTCCAGTTTCATTGCTTGATCAAATTGCATAGTTGTTCTCTCGGCAGCAGTACTGCACCATATCTAAGATAGTTTCTCATCTTGTCCAGTTTATGAAGTACTAACGATCAAATCAGCCACTGCTCATTCAAGACCACTGTTTGATGATCCACCTTCCAACGAAATATTTAACCTCAATTCAGTGCCTTCCCACAACAGTATGGATACATTTGGTAGGTCAAAGATTGAAATGTCTTTCCAGGGTTTCAACTCATTGAGTTCATCCTCCCCACTACAACCTTTATCCCCATCTCCACAAAAGGTACAAACTGTTCATGGCACATGAGAAATTGCACGCAGACCTCCTGTTTAAACATCATTTTCTTCATCCACTTTGCATGCCTTCTTCCCCAACAGGTCAATTGGTTCTGCAGGTGTTGAGATCATCAGCCAGAATGTTCCATGTTTTTTGAAAGCATGTTGCAAGTCAATGAGTACTACTTTCACAAAACCTCCCAACAACTTAATGACAAGCTACTAAATTGCCAGTGCTTAGTTCTCCAAGACAATGCCAGTTCAGGAAGAGGAAAGAATTTAGTTCAGAGTCAGTGTAGCTAATGACCTAGTAACATTTTGAGAGGCTATTTTATAAATTAAGTCAAATTAGGTGGAGCCCACCTACATGTAGTGACTGATAGGGATCACAAAGCTGCTGAAAGGTCAAAAATCCCAATGAATGAAAGATTCTTTACCTGCCAGGCTATTCCCATACCTTCATTTAAGGCTGTCATTTTCCCGCTTCCCTTCAACAAGGACCCGAATTCAAAATATATTCCAAGGACAGCCATATTTGTCATAAAACACTGCAGCTACATAGGGCAGGAGTTGTTAGAAATAGTTTTCAAGTAAGATAGAAGTAGGATGCTCCCATAAGCCTACTTTACCCATCTGTTAGTTTGCGGCTGTTCCGTACCTCAATACCTTCTGAGTGCCTTTCTTCCATTTATTCACTATCCTTAAATGAGTGAAAATCAGTCTTTACCTTGAAGCCTCTAGTTATTGCAGCATTCCTGACCTTTTGGGAGAAAGGGAGCTCCATTTTTCTGTGTGGTGGAAGTGCATCCTTGACAGCCCCTTTAATTTTAATATTATGTCCCCTTGCTCTGGATTCCACATGATTTTTGTTGGCTTCTCCTATTTTGAATTTGAAGTGAAGTCTGTAAGCATTGACAAGGCAATCCACATCCCATACCTACTATTTTAAATAGAACTGTGATCTTACAAACATACCAAAACAGCTGTTATCCACCCAACAGCATTAAATGAGATGTGATATGGGTTAGAACATAGAACACAGAACAGTACAGCACAGTACAGGTCCTACGGCCCACGATGTTGCGCCGAACTTTTACCCGAAACCGAAGGTCTACCTAACCTCCACCGCTACCTTACACTATCAACCATATGCCTATCTAATAGCCACTTAAATGCCCCTAATGAGGCCGACTCCACTACCCTCTCCGGCAATGCATTCCACGCCCCTACCACTCTCTGAGTGAAGAGCCTACCTCTGACGTCTCCCCAATATCTACCTCTTTTCACTTTAAAACTATGTCCCCTCGTAAAAAGCTACCTCCACCCTAGGAAAAAGTCTCTGGCTGTCCACTCTATACCTCTGATCATCTTGTACACCTCTATCAAGTCACCTCTCATCCTTCGTCGTTCTAAAGAGAAAAGCCCTAGCTCTCTCAACCTTTCCTCACAAGACCTTCCCTCCACTCCAGGCAACATCCTGGTAAATCTTCTCTGCACCTTTTCTAATGCTTCCACATCTTTCCTGTAACGAGGCGACCAGAACTGGACACAATACTCCAGATGTGGCTGAACCAGGCTTTTGTACAGCTGGAGCATATCTTCACGGCTCTTGAACTCAATCCTTCTATTAATGAAAGCTAACACACCATACGCCTTCTTAACAACTCTATCCACCTGGGTGGCAGCTCTCAGGGAATGGTGAACATGAACCCCAAGATCCCTCTACTCCTCCACACTGTCAAGAATCTTTGTTAACCCTGTATTCTGCTTTCAAGTTTGTCCTTCCAAAATGAATCACCTCACACTTTTCAGGGTTAAACTCCATCTGCCACTTCTCAGCCCAGCTCTGCATTCTATCAATGTCCCTTTGTAACCTCGAACAGCCCTCCACACTGTCCACAACGTGACCCACCTTTGTATCGTCCGCACAAGGCTCTTCTAAAAAGATCACTGTGTCAGATTTTAGACTGCAAAGAGACTAAAGTAGTTACTATATTTAATGGCTAATTATAGGCCTAATACTTTAGCATCAGGAAAAGCAAAAAAGAAGCGCGAGGGAATCCTCAGGAGTGGAATACATGATTACTTCGATTGAGGGACATTGAGTATATCCAACATGCTTCAAACAAGCACACCTTACAAATGTGACAACAACTTTTGGAGAAGTTATCAAGATGATGTGTTACAATCCCATACAGATCAATAAACTAAAAAGAATGGAACCTTCAAACAATGCCAAAAGAACTGATAGACAAGATTTCACTTTTTCAAGCATTTATTGAAACAGCCAAACCCAAACTGTAGTTCAATAGAAACAATGAACTGCACTTCAAATGATTGATACAAGAAAGGCACTTCTCACTTCAGCATGCAAGGCATTACAACACTACATAGCTCCATACTAAAAAGGTTTTTATTCATACAGCTGGAAGTCACATGATACCAGGTTGTAGTCCAACAGGTTTATATGAAATCTGCCTTTTGGAACACAGACCCTTCGTCAGGCACAGTGTGATAGGACAGCACACCGACAGAGTTTATAGGCAGAGAGATCAGAACATCATACAACTGGTGTGAATGGAGTGTTAGACAGCGAGTAACGTGTTTATAAAGTCAATGTCAATGCTTTGCTGTCATGAAACTGCGGCAGACCAATAGGAATATACAAAAGGTGGCATCTCAGGTCAGACTGAATTGTAGTTGTGAGGCCTTGTTCAGAATCTGTCCCAGAGTTTTAACCTGGAGTCAGGCTGGTTTTATTCCAAAAGCAGGAATTTACAAGATGTCACACTGACTGACTATGCCTATAAATTGTGTGGTTTTTGAACAAAATAGAATGTATCTGCAAATAAACAAACATCCTCGATGAATGATTCACCCCAGAGATTTGCGAGCGTACACACACGTGTATTTGAGAGAGTATATGCGTACAAGCATGTGAGAGAGAGTCTGTGACAGTGTGTTTGTGAGAGAATGCGCTTGCACGTGGACTTGCGTGTGTGCGCGAGCGAGCATGTGAAAGAGTGCATTAAGTAGTTCAAAACAGTACCAACTAATTCAGGTAAAGAGATCACAATAATTTATCGAGGTGATGCTGTCAGAGCAGGACTGCAAGGAAGATTTTACAGATACAGAACAATACCGTGGGGTCACCTGTAGCACAACATGAACCCAAAATCACAGTTGAGGCCATCTTCACAGGCACAGAACTTGGCTATCAGTCTCTGCTCAGTGATTCTGCGTTGTTGCGTAATCAGAGTCTGTCTTGGAGGCCACTTACCTGAAGATCAAAGGTTGAATATCCTTGACGGCTGAAGTGTTCCCTGACTGCGAGGGAACATTCCTGTCTAGCGATTGTTGCGTGGTGTCCATTTCATCTGTTGTCGTAGTGTCTGCATGTCTAGCCAATATACCATGCATTGGGGCATCTTTCCCTGCAGCATATGAGATAGACAACATTGGCCAAGTCACATGACTGCCTTGTTGTATGTGGTGGGTGGTGTTCCCACATGTGATGGTAATATCCATGTTGATGATCTGACATGTCTTGCAGAGGTCGCCATGGCAGGGCTGTGTGGTATTGTGAACGATGTTGTCCTGAAGGCTGGGCAGTTTGCTGCAAACAGTGGTTTGTTTAAGATTAGGCAGTTGTTTGAAGGTGAGAAGTCGAAGCGTAGGGAAGATCTCTGTGAGATGCTCATTGTTATCGACGACATGTTGAAAGCCGCAAAGAACACGCCGCAGTTTCTCCGCTCTGGGAAGTACTGGGCAATAAAGCATACTCTCTCGGTCGCATCCTGTGCACGTCTTCCGAGGAGGTCGTTGCGGTTTTTTGCTGACAATCGATGAGTTGAGCATCGATCACATTCTTAGGAGGGTATCTTTCAAAACCTTCAGATGTCCATCGCTTTCCTCCTCATCTGAGCAACTCCTGTGTATACACAGGGCTTGTCTGTAGGGGATGGCTTCTTTAATATGTTTAGGGTGGAAGCGAGAGAAGTGCAGCATTGTGAGGTTATCTGTGGGCTTGTAGTAGAGTGAGGCAGTGAAGTGTCCTCCTTGATGGAGATGTGTCCAAGAACGAGACTGATCCTGAAGAGCAGTCCGCAGTAAGTATGATGGTGGGATGAAACCTGTTGATATCGCTATGTAGTTGTTTCAATGATTCCTCATTGTGAGTCCAAAAGGAAGAAAATGTCGTTGATGTATCTGGTGTATAGCATTGGTTAGAGGTGCTGCGCAGCAAAGAAGTCTTGCTCAAACTTGTGCAAGAAAATGTTGGCATATTGGATGAAAATTTCGTTCACATGGCTGTTACATGAGTCTGGATGAAGAACTGGTTGTTGAAGGTGAAGACGTATGCTTGAGATTGAAGCACGAGTTGTAGGATGGTGTCTGGAAATTGGCAGTTATTGGTATTGAGTACTCAGGTTGTTGCAGCGATGGTATCGTCATGGGGGATGCCAGTGTAGTCTGCCGAAATGTCCACTGTGATGAGGAATGTTCTTAGTTCGACTGGCCTATGGGTGCTGAGTTTCTGTAAGAAATCTGTAGTGTCACAACAGAAGCTGGGGGTTCCTTGTACAATGGGTTTCAAGATGCCCTCGACACAGTCAGAGAGGTTCTCACACAGTTCCCCACTACCTGATACGATGGGATGTCCAGATGTGTTGGCTTCGTGTATCTTCGGAAGGCAGCAGAAGTCTCTTATGTGAGAAGTATGCGAGATGAGAGTGCATAGGATACTCTAATGGACTGGATCAGGAGTCTTGATCAGTCTGTTTAGTTGACGGGTGCGTTCTTTGGTTGGATCAGCAGGTAGTTGTCTGTAGTGTTCCTGGTTGTTCAGTTGTTGGTATACTTCTTTGCAGTAGTCCATCCATTTTGTATAACAATGGCTCCTCCTTTGTCATGAAACCAGCAGACAATGTTGGTCTTGAGAGCATGGATGATGTTGCATTGTGCGTGGGTAAAGTTCTGCACTACCTTGTGAGTGTGGTTGATGAATCTGGCATTAATGCATCTCCTAACGGCTTGAGCATAAATGTCAAGCCTAGTGCAGCAGCCTTCTGGAAGCGACCTTCTTCTTTGGTCGCTGTACCATGGACCTCTCTGCTGTCTGTTCTGGTTCGTTGGTTGTCTTGTTGGGCTCGCTGCTGGCATCTTGGGGTTTGCGGAAAAATTCCAGAGCACATTTTGCCTGATGAATTCCTGCATTTGCTGAGAGACCAATGGGGTCCATTTTGGTAGTGGGGCAAAATGAGCCCTCGGCTGAGAACTTCAATTTTGTCTGGTTGAAGGGCATGGTCAGATATGTTGACGATGGATT
This sequence comes from Ginglymostoma cirratum, assembly GCA_024137785.1. Taxonomy (NCBI): domain Eukaryota; kingdom Metazoa; phylum Chordata; class Chondrichthyes; order Orectolobiformes; family Ginglymostomatidae; genus Ginglymostoma; species Ginglymostoma cirratum. The sequence continues at coordinate 61,910,687 of JAHRHZ010000063.1, read as the reverse complement.
TCCCTGTGGGGGCACCGCTTTCAACTGTGATACCGGGGAGGCTCAGTTACTGCTGGTAGTGATGCCAAGGTTCCGATATAAAAACAGGCTTCATTCTCCCCAACCGAGTTTCACTGATACTCCTTTTTTATTTTTAAGGTAAATCTCACTTCCATTGTAACTAAGAACATATCCTAGTTCATGGTTTTCCGCTTATTCGAATCCCACCTTCCAAGCAACTGCTAGTTGGGGTAATTTCTCAGATGTCTAATGACTTCAGAGCCAGAATTTCCAATTACATCCATCTTTTCAGAACACTCTCCAGTTTTAACTTCATTTTAACTTCTAGGGATATCTCACAAATACAAGCTGCTTAGCAAAGTAGAGTTTGTCCAGTAGATTTTGCCTGTTGTCAACTTCCAAAAAGCTTTTGACAAAGTAAACGGCATAAGGCTGCTCAGTAAAATCAGAGTCTCTGCAATTACTGGCAATTTAATGACCTGGATTAAGAACTGCCTGGAAGCAAAGGGGCAGACTGCAATTACAGGTAGATTTGTATCTGTCTGGAGACTGGTCAGTAGCAGCATCATTCACGGTTGGGACCGTCATTCTTTAGTCTTGCTATTGATATACATGTACCTGAGGTGGGGGTGAGGGTCTGTAAAATTGTTAATGATATGAAGATACGTGCAGGCATTAAGACTACAGTTGATACTCAGCTGCTTCAGACAGATTGTGATGTATTAGGGAAGTGACCTCACGACCAACAAATGATGGCAATCTGGAAAAGTGTGTTTTACAGGATTGAAGTTCAATACACAGATATCCTCCAGTCAATAGAGAAAATGCTCTGAGTATCCCGAAAGGTCCCCGAACAATGCCATCGTATAACTGCTAGAGCAAATAGGATTCTATTTAAAGGACATTAACTGATAATCAAAGTCATTAAATAAAAGACTAAACAAATCATTTTATGTTTGTCTAGGCCTTGTTGAAATAATGTGTTAAGTTTTGCCCTTATCATGGTGACTGATATTAAGGCTTTGGAAGGGTGCAGAGGATGGTCACAGGACTAATACTAGTTTAAACCATCTTAGTTATCAAGAAGGCTAAAATCACTTATCCTTAATACCTTAGAGAAGCATAGTCTTGGAGTGATCTTACCATGCTTATCAGGTAAAGGGAATAGATTATAAGAGTTTATATAGTCTGTTCCAATTTGTAATGACCTTTTACCCAAAAGTAGTTAAGTAAGGAAAACTGTCCTTTCTTTAAAATGTTTGTGAATATTTAACTGGCATTGAGAATGCTTAAAAATTACCTAAAAATTGTTTACAACAATTGTAAAGAAATCCAAATGTAATTTCTCAAGCTAATATTGGTCAAAGTGACCTAGCAATCCTGGACCTGGCAGCTGTACCAACAGGAATTTAGTTAATACATGAAAGTGCCATGTAACCATAGTTAGAAGACAGACTAAGAGGTTACTTCAATAAAGAACAATAAGCCCAAACCAGAAGAATAGACGGATGAATAGAGAGGCCACATTTACAAGGAACCATATGCACGTGATCATGATAAACAGGACAGAAAGTCTAAGTCAGGGTTACACAAAGAACCAATCTGACAATTTCATTATTGCTGTTTCAAGTCTCACCTGGTCTAAAGGTATGTCATTACATCCCTGAACAGGTTGTATAGAAAAAAAATGAAGTAGAATGCTTTATTTCCCCCCCACTTCTATTTTGATTTAGTCTCCTGCTTCTCTCCCTACTACCCCTCATTTTTGGTGTCACTGCATTGCCCCTGACAGGTTTTGCATGTAAATTGGTAATTGATTCAGAGACACAGGTGATTTAGTGGTGAAGGAAAAAAGATTTTAAAAAATCACAGAGGATCTAGTGGTGAAAAAGCAACCTATGTGCAAAATCTCTGGACATATATAAAAATAAAAATCTGGTACATAGAAGGCTTGTGGTGCCATGGTACTGTCCCTACCTCTAAGCCAGAAAGCCTGGGTTCAAGTCCCAACTGCACAGAGGTGTGTCATTACAGGTGTGTCTGAACAGTCTGAGAAAATACTGGACTTGAAAATTCACCAAATTGTATTCTGTGTCTCTCAGGTCACTGGCAAATAAGGGTGCTTCGTTCGCTCACCTCTGCAGAGCCACTGTTGACTTTGTTTGTGTGATTGTGTCTGTTTCAGGATTAAAAAGGGATATACTTCTACTTCTGATTATTTCTTAGATGTTGACCAATTCTGCTACTTGTTCTTCAGGGATGAGTTTTGTTTTCAAATAAATTGAGTATTTTGAGTTCATTAAAGCAGCCTTCAAGAAAGTGTCTCTAATTCTGGTTAGCAGTTGCAAAGGGAATTGTTTTCGTCGATTGAAATGAAATCTCTATACTAATACTGCAACTCATGGAGCAGTGGGGCTTGATTATCAACATACTATTTCTGTCACAGCGAGAACAATATTTTGAGCACTTTCTGCCTTTATTTCAGATTGGCAGGATCAGCATCAGCATCATTTTGCTTTTATCACAATTACATTTTTGCAGGCTGGACAGAATAGTCAGAAGTCAGCTATATTTCATTCTTCATCACTAAACAGTATATGAATTTAACAAAAAAAGAAATTGTTAGAAAAGCTCAGGAGGTCTGGTAGCATCAGTGGAGAGAAATCTATGAATTTACCTTTTGATTTTAATGTGGCCCCAGCTTCGACCGGGATGACAAGGAGAGGAAAGATACCGCTGAGTCCAACCATTACTGAGCCAATCAAAGAGCAAATCCAGGCATCAACACGCTCTCTAGTGAATAGTTCTGACCATGAGCGGAACTCAAACGCGTTTTCAGAGCACCATCTATTGCTGCCAATGGCAGCTTGCGCAGCTGCTGCCTTCCGTGCCAGCTTCTTGGCATTGGCTCTGTGGATATCTGCACTGGCCAGAGGCAGAAACAAACTACAAGTACAAAAGATAACAAGGAGATTCCACAGTCGCTTCTGTCCCACCATCCTGATCACAGGTTGAGGTGGACCAACTGCAAAATAAACAGAGAAATGGTCATCTAAAAGGTAGAAGGGAGGTGACAGTTTGCAAACGGAAATACAGCAAATAAGTTTCTTCACACCTTGAATTTACTTAAATGCAAGCCACTTCCTGGAGAGAATTACTGCTCACATGCTTTTCAAAAAGGTTCCATGACCCCTGCCCTGCTCTGCAACTGTGGCTAAAAAAAGACATAATGGTATCTGCCATTCAGAGTATCAGGCATCACTGTAATTAAATCCAGGATCACTGAGGCTGACATCTTTAGACTCTCAATTTTAAGAAGGTGGCATGCTTCCAAGCATGTTGGGAATAACGTGGGAAGATAGATCAGCTATGATGTTATTGAATGGAGGAGGATGTTTAATGTGCCAAATGGCCTACTCCAGCTTTTACTTCTTGTATAAGAGTTAACAAACTATGTTCAATGTACAACACAGTTACATATTCATGATGTATCTCAACTAATCATCATATTCATTCACTGTATCTTTGGGTGGCTATCTATTGCTGACTACTCCCTCATATTACCTCCAGTAAAACAAGCCAGGGAGACAGTCATGTCATGGGAATGTCATTGTACCCAGGGAATGATTTTCTGGGAACATGGGTTCAAATCCCACCATGACAGCTGCTGGAAATTAAATTCAATGTACAGATGTGGGAAATAAAGCTAGTCTCCGTGATGACGACAATGAAACTCTCTCATTTGTTTTAAACGCCCATCTGGTTCACTAATGATCTTTATAGAAGGAGATTTGCCATCGTTACTTGTCAGGATGACATCTAACTCCAGATCCACAGCACTGTATTTGATTCTTAAGTGCCCTCTGAAATGGCTGAGCAAGCCACTCTGTTCAAGGGCAACAAATTCTGGTCTTGACAGCAATGCCTACATCCCACGGAGAATAAAATGACTAATGCAAGATGGTACACACTCGCATTTTGTATCACCTTTAAAGCCAATACAAATGTAGATACAAATGGAACTCCCTCCAGAATTCCACAAGCAATTCCACTAACTCCCCATATTTCGCAGTATTTCATTCCTAAGTTTAATGATTGCCCTCAGTATCATGTAAATATGATCTCTCTCAAATGAATGTTAGCATGTTAGTTAAATGTACAGCAGCACAGCTAAGCATATTCCTGTCCCTCCTCAATGTGGATATATATTTCACTTCTAGCAAGGACAACCTAATCCCCTACTTTACTCAAGGTACTGAAACTAAATATACATCTAAACACAAAAACTCGTGCAACCTACAGTACTGAGGATAGGAAAGAAATAAAGATGCACAATGTGTCAGTGGGCCAAATAAAGAGAAAGAGAAACTTTTATGGGGCTAATATCCTTCATCTAATGAAAGGCTGAATTAAAGTGTGAGCCTTTCTTTCCAGATAGCAACAAAGCAGATGTATATATTTCTGACGGTACAATGGTAATCAAAATGGTGTTTAGAAAAGGCATCTAGTAGGGTCTGAAATTAATACAGCTACAGCAGCATGCCTCAAGTCCTACAAGAAAGGATGCGCTGTTAAAGCTGAATCTTCGAAATGAGGTAGGCTATGTGGATTAAATGTTAGTGGGGAACATTTAGGAAACAGTGATAATTGAATCAGAGGGGTCAGGATGATAGTAGAGAATGGCAAACATCAACCTAACATTAGGAATTCACCTGGCAGAAAGCTGACTTCAATGGGGCTGAACAAGATTGACTGGAACCATAAGTTGGCAGGAAAATCTGTAACTGAATGGGCTGCATTCAAACAGGAGATGGTTCAGAACAGTTGAGGTACATTAGCTCAAATAGGTAAGGTAAGACAAACAAACCCAGACCTCCCTGTATGACAAAGAAAATAGAGAGTGTAAGATAAAGTGTAGTTGTGACAAGTGTCAGGAAGAAAAGATAGGGGAGAACCAAGAGAAAAACCGAAAGTGCAGAAGGGAGGTGAAAAAGCAAGTAAGAGAAGCAAAGAGGAAAAATGGAAAATACCAGCAGTTAACATAATAAGTCTTCTACAGGCATATGTTTAAAACAGTGGTAAAAAGTGTAGGACTGATTAAACATCAGAAAGGGCTTTTGCACATGAAGGCAGCAGGCATGACTAGGTGTTATATAAATAATTTGCAACTGTTTTCAACTACTGTTTTTACTCTACCTCGGCCATGGTGAAACCAGAGAAAGCTCTTGTCTCTAGAATAGTTCAAAACTGAAAAGGAAGAAATGTTGAATATTTTAAGTTGACAAGGCACCAGGACTGGATGAGATATATTTGAAGGATTCTGACTGAAGTGAGAGTGGAAATTGCAGGAGAACAGCAATCTTTCAGTCTTTCCTCGACTCAGAAGACTGGCAAGTTGCAAACATTACAGCCTTGTTCAAGAAAAGTTGAGAGGATAAGCCCAGCAATTACAGGCCAGTTAGTTTTACTTCGGTGGTAGAAAAGCTTCTAGAAATGATTATTCAGGATAGAATCAGTCATCACATGGGAAAAGGTGGGTTGGTCAGGAAGTGTCAGTTTTGATTTCAAGAGGAGGAAAGCATGTTTAACTAGTTTCCTGAAGAAGAAAAAGACTCAATGAGTGTGGTATTTTGTTTTTCCTCACTCATTCTAAACATCCTGCTCTAACCTTAAATCTATACCCCTTGGTCACTGATTCCTCCACCAAGAGGAAAATTCTTTCCTATTGACCCTATCTATGCTACTGAAAAATTTATACATCTCAATCGTGTCCTTTCTCAGACTCCATGAAAAATAACCCCAGTCTCTCCAATCTCTCTTCATCATTAAAACTCTCCAACCCTGGCAACATCCTGGTAAATCTCTGCACCCTTTCCCGCATAATCCAATCTCTCCTATGTGTAGTTCTGGAATCTACATTATAATATTTTAGCTGTGGCCTAGCTAATGTTTTATACAGTTCCAGCATAACCTCCCTGCTGTTAAACACGATGCCATGGCTAATAAAGTCAAGTATTCCATATGCTTTCTCAACCACTTTATCTACCTGCGCCACTACCTTAAGGAGCAACTGCATGTGCACACCAAGGTCCCTCGTGCTTCCTAGGGACCCACTGTTCATGATATATTCCTTTGCCTTGTTTGTATTGTCCAAGTGCTTATCCAGATTACCCACCAATTTTTGTATTAACTGCAAACTTGCTATTTTTATTTACTGTGACACATGGACGTCACTAGCAGGGCCAACATTTATTGCTGTCCCAAGTTACCCTTGAGAAGGTGGTGGTGAGCTGCCTTCTTGAGCAGCTGAAGTCCATGTGCTGCACATAGATGCAAAATGCCCTTGTGGAGGAAATTCCAGCATTTCATCCCAGCAACACTAAAGGAACAGCCATATGTTGTTAAATCAGGATGGTGGGTGGCTTGGAGGGAAACTTGCAGGGGGTGGTGTTCCCATGTAACTCCCATGCAAGAATTTGGAAGCTACTGTCTAAGAATGTTTGGCAAATTTCTGAATGCATCTTATAGAATGTACACACTGCTACTATGAGCGTCAGTGGTGGAGTGAGTGGACATTTATGGATGTGGTGCCAATCAAGTGGTCTGCTTTGTCCTGGGTGGTGTCAAGCTTCTTGAGTGCTGTTGGAGCTGCATCCATCCAGGCAAGTGGAGAGTATTCCATCACACTCTTGACTTGTGCCTTGTAGATAGTGAACATGCTCTGAGGAGTCAGGTGGTGAGTTACTCAACATAATATTCCTAGTCTCTGACCTGCTGTTGCAGCTAATATTTACATGGTGAGTCCAGTTAAGTTTCTGCTCAATGGTGAACCCCAGGATGTTGATAGTAGAGGATTTGGTGATGGCAATGCCACTGAATGTCAAATGGTGGTGGTGGTTAGATTGTCTCTTATTGGAGATGGTCATTGCCTGGCATTTGTATAGCACAACTGTTATTTGCCATTTTTCAGCCCAAGCCTGGATGTTGTCCAGGTCTTGTTGCATTTGACCATTGACCACTTCTATATCTCGGGAGTCACGAATGGTGCCAAATTTTATGAAATCATCAGTGAACACTTCCACTTCTGAACTTATGACAGAGAGAATGGCATTGATGAAGCAGCTGAAGATGGTTGGACCTAAGACACTACCCTGAGGCACTCCCACAGAGATGTCCTGAGGCCGAGATAAATGACTTCCAACAACCAGCAGATACTATCAGTTCTGGAGAAGGGTCAACGGACTTGGCACATTAACTCAAGTTTTCTCTCTACAAATGCTGCCAGCTCCGCTGAGTTTCTCCAGAACTTTCTTTTGTTGTAGCTTACTGGAACTGTTTGATTAAGGGTATGTCTGTCTTCAGTCCAACAGCCTTTTAAATATCCAGTGTTTCATGATGTCCCATAGAGTGAGTCAAATTAGTGGAAGATTGGAATTTATGATGCCAATGATCACAGGAGGTGGTTAAGATGGATCATCCATTTAGCACTTCGAGCTGAAGATTCAATTCCTAAAATCCAAAAGAACTCAAGCAGCTGGGCCATGAAACTGCAACTGGATTTTATATCAATCTGATAGTTCAATGATCATCATTGATGATCTCGTACTAGCTTGTTATTCAAGAATTTATATCCTCCAACTTGTGTTGCTAGAATTTGAACTAGTGCCATCAGATCATCAGTCAACTGATGTAGATTACAGTTGAAGAGCATAATAACTATGCTCGGTTGTATTCAGAATTATTGGAGTTTAGACCAGCGATCCAGCCAACATTTTCAAAAATGACCTCCCCACTGTGTCTTCTTCACAAGATATTATTGCTAGAAGGTGGCAGTACTCAAAGTCTTTCCCAACACTGTGCTCTTGCATTCTGCTAAATACAATCAACTGTCAAGTACAAAAATAAATTTCTTCTTTATGAAGAGACAATTCCAAACAAACAGAGGTTTTGCTGCAGTGGCTCTAACGGATGCTATTTTGCACAAGGACGAGGATAAACAGTTTATCTTACAGGTCCCAAAACCATGACTAGACTCACTTCACACGAAGTCATGCAAACTCCAAAACATGGGCATGTTCTCTCAGACAGCGTGATCTGAAACACTTCGTTGACTCACAATTCATATATATTGCTGCAAATTCCTGCCCTATCCTGCAGCCGTTTGAGAGATTAAATCCAATTCCATGACTCATTCAGACACACTGCCACTAAAAATATTTGCAAGCGGTAGCAATTTTCTCCTAAAAACACCCTCCTTTGATATTCCCCAAGGGCACGTATTAACGCAGGCAACACCTCGGTGTGTTGACATAGCTTGTGGCACATGATTAATAAGCAGTCATCCTAAACTACTAATACCCTCCAAACCAACCTGCCTGACCCCCACTTTGTGCTTCACTTTACACTGTCTATTTTACATATTCTCACAAACAAGCTAGCCCTCTCACACAAGGCCACGACCAGCACCCTCACAATCCAGCTAGCCCCCCGACACAATACAAATACTCCCCCTCACCAACCCACACTGACAACGCCCAGCAATTTGCCACCCCTCCCACAGGACCACAGGACCAATCTACTATTGTCAGCATCTCTGCCTCACCAATACAATGGCACCTCTCCGTCAACCTACAACACCTACTCCAATTGGCATGGCTACAGCCCAACCGGATTAACAGCCCATAGCCAATCCGACCACATTCCCTGACCCACACGATTATAATCCATCCAAGCCGAGCACCTTCCTTGATCTGACATAACCCCCAGCCTATTACAACACTCTCATACCTCCCAACTAACTGGCCTTTCAACCAGCTTACTTGCTTGATCAGTGTTCCACTCACCTAACCATTCTCCACCACATATTCAATCATTAACAGACTTGAATTTTTAAAAAACTTAATAGTATATGGCAGCTAGTGCTACATACAGGGGACGTGCACTGTCCTTGATTCTACTGTGTTCAATGGGCTCATACAGGAGACACTATATAGTCAACCCCTGTGTCAGCCAGGGCTAGATGATTCTGGAAGACCTGGACAGGAGCATGGAGTCAGTCAAGTCTTTTCACATGGGTAATAGGCACAGCAGATGCTGGAGAATCCGAGATAACAAGGTGTGGAGCTGGATGAACACAGCAGGTAAAGCAGCGTCATAGGAGCAGGAAAGCTTGACGATTCTGAAGACCCTTCTTCAGAAATGGGGGAGGGGAAGAGGGTTCTGAAATAAACAGGGAGGGGGGGAGGCGGATAGAAGATGGATAGAGGAGAGGATAGGTGGAGAGGAGGCAGACAAGTCAAAGAGGCGGGGATGGAGCC
>JAHRHZ010000063.1:61826355-61884989 GCA_024137785.1 Ginglymostoma cirratum | reverse complement strand
GACTAAACCCCAACCACCACCCTCAACCCCAGACCCTGATTAAACCCAACCACCACCCTCAACCCCTAGACCCTGATTAAACCCCAACCACCACCCTCAACCCCAGACCCTGATTAAACCCCAAAACACCACCCTCATCCCCGAGACCCTGACTAAACCCCAACCACCATCCTCAACCCCTAGACCCTGACTAAACCCCAACCACTACCCTCAACCCCAGACCCTGATTAAACCCCAACCATCACCCTCAACCCCTAGACCCTGATTAAACCTCAAACCACCACCTTCACCCTCATACCCTGACTAAACACCATACCACCATCCTCACCCTCTAGATTCTGACCAAACTGCGTACCACCACCCTAACCCTTAGACCCTGACTAAACCCCAAACACCAGCCTCACCCCCTAGACCCTGACTAAACCCCCATTCCCCATCCCCCTGACCGTGTCTAAACAGCATCCATTATCCCACCCCTCAGACCTTGACTAGATCTCATCCAACAGCCCACAGCCCCTGACTAAACCCTATCCCCCCACCCCCCCCAAGACTCCAGACCGTGACTAAATCCCATCCACCTGCACTCCCAGGCACTGAATAGACCCCATTGGCCACCCTATCCCCAAAACCCTGACTAAACCCTGTCCTTTACCCACTAATCCCACAACCCCTGACCCTAACTAAACCTTATATACCCAATCCCGGACCCCACTACCACTCCTAGACTCCACCCCTGCACCCCCAGTCCCTTCAAACATCCACTCACAACTAGAGTACCCCACTCAGAGATTGCACCCACAGCTGCACTCCCCATTTCAGAGACACCCTTCCCAAACAGCCCAATCCACAGCACGCACCCCCTCACACCATACTAGTCTCACTCACGTGCTTTCTAGAGATTGCTACCCAACTCAGAAATATACAAACAGGGTCCCTCACACCCAGGGACTTTGTCTATGCCGTACCAACTCAGCATGATGGGTGGGAATGGGTTGGTGGTGGTAGGTGTGAACGATCGGTAGAATGGGAAGGATTGATGGTGAGAGAGGCTGGTAGTGGGGATGGAAGAATAGATGGTGGGGGGGCAGGGTTTATGGGGGAAGGGTTCATGGTGTAGCGGCTAAAGGGTTGGTGGGGAGGGAAGGGTTGATGGTGCGAGTTGGTGGTGGTGGTGGTGGTAGTGGTGGTGGTGGGGAGGGAAGGGTTGCCAGTGGGGGGCAGGATTGCTGGTTGGGGTGTAAGGATTGATGGTGTGTGTGTAAGGGTTGATGGGTTTGAGGTAAGGAGGAGGTGGAGGTTGGTGGTGAAGGTGGGGGAAAGGTTGGTGGAGGATGGAAAGATGGTTTATTGGTTTGGAGGATGGAGAGATGGTTTATTGGTTAGAGGGGATTAAGAGTTGGTGGTGAGATGGGGGTAGAGTTGGTTGTGAGGGGAAAAGGATGGTGGTGATGGTGGCAGCCTTTATCCATTACCTGTGAGTACTGTGCAGGGGCATAGCGAGGAGGGAGTGGTGTGTAGGTGATGAGAGAGGAGGAGTGGAAGTAGGCTTTTTGGTCCACTTGGCGGTGTCAGAGGTAGGCGGAGAAGGAGCAGGTCAGGGAATATAGGGAGACGGAAAAGAAGAATGTAGGCAATGAGAAGAGGTGAGAAAGAGTGGTTGGGTGGGAAGCAGTGTGTAAGGAGGAAAGGGTGCAAGTAAAGTGTAGGAAGATAAGGGAGACAGGGAGGAGAGGAGGTAGGTAGATGGTTGCAACGTTGAAGGAGGCAGAGAGTGGTGTGAACACAGGAGCAGGGAAGAAAGCTGGAAGGGAACAGAGCAGTGGGGTGAAAAGGGTTTAAGATAATGTTGTTGGGTCACATATGTATCCCATGTACTATTTTGTTATTCTTTCATGGGACATTGGTGTTGCTAGCTAGGCCAGCATTTATTGGTCATTCCAAATAGCCCTGGAGAAGGTGGTGGTGAGCTGCCTTTTGAATGGCTGCAGTCACGGGATGTGAGCAGATCTACAAGGCTGTTAGGGAGGAAGTTCCAGGATTTTGATCCGGTGACACCGAAGGAATGGTGATATATTTCCAAGTCAGGATGGTGAGTGATTTGGAGGGAACCTTGCAGATTGTGCTCTTATTCTTCCACTACCTTTGTCCTTTTCAGTGAGAAGAGGCCATGCCTTTGGAAGATGCATTCGAAGGAACCTTGGTGAGTTACTGCAGTTCATTTTATAGATAGGAGTGAATTTTTGTGGATATGATGCCAGTCAAATAGGCTGCTTTGCTCTAGATGTTGTCAAGCTTCTTGAGTGTTGTTGGAGCTGCACTCATCCAGTTAAGTGGAGAGTATTCTGTCACACTCTTGACTTGTGCCTTGTAGAAAGTAGACAGGCTTTGAGGTGTCAGGAGATGAATTACTTGCAGTATTTCTAGCCTCTGACCTTCTCTTGTAGTCATAGTATTTCATACGGTGAAGCAAATTACTGCAGATGCTGGAATCTGTACTGAAAACAACAAATGCTGGAGACCGTAGCAGGTCAGACAGCATCCATGGAGAGAAAGTAAACTAACGTTTCAAGTCTAGATGCTTCTAGAGGAGCAGGGGAGAGAGCTAGAAAGGAACAGAGGAGTTGGAGGAAGAGGGTTTAAGATAATGTGTTCTGGTCACGTCTATTTTGTTATTCTTTCACGGGATGTGGATGTTGCTGACTAGGCCCCAGCATTTATTTGTCAACTCGAGTAGCCCTGGAGAAAGTGGTGCTGAGCTGCCTTTTTGAATGGCTGCAGTCATGAGATGTGAGCAGATCCACAATGCTGTTAAGGAGGATGTTCCAGCTCCCGACGCGAAACATCAGCTTTCCTGCTCCTCTGATGCTGCCTGGCCTGATGTGTTCCTCCAGCGCCACACTGTGTTATACAAACAGTATTTGTTGTTTTCAGTATTTTTATGACAGTCCAGTTGAGCTTTTGGTCAATGGTAACCTGCCAGGATGTTATTAATGAGGAATTCAGCAGTGATAATGCCATTGAATATCGAGGAATGGTGGCTAGATTGTCACTTGTTGGAGATGGTCATTGTTGACTCAAAAACTTCCGGACCCCACAAAAGTTCCATTAACTTCTTTATTTTAGTTTAGCCGGCGAGAGGTCCAGAGTCAGCACCAGAGTAACAGTCAAGCTCTCACTTGGTGGACTCTCATCGGACATCTGTGTATAGCATAAAAGCAGTACAGTTTATAGCCCTTGTTATCACATCCCATACTGTTAACATAAGCAGATAAACAGTGCAGTTAACAATGTTCCATTGAATAGAGAAAGCAGCCCCAGCCGTGGGAAGAACAGCTGCAACCTTCAGCTTGTTACAAACACAGGCACACATTCCAAAATTTATGATACATCGTTATTTCAGGAAAACTTCTAACTATTGCTTCCCCAATACTTTATCATCACTTGCCTGGCACTTTTTCCTTACCAGTTGTTAGCCCAAACTTGGGTATTGTCCATATCTTGCTGCATTTGGATATGACCTGCTTAAATATCCAAGGAGTTGTGAATGGTGCTGAACACTGTGCAATCATTAGCAAACATTCCCATTCTGACTTTATGATGGAGGGAAGGTCATTGATGAAGCAGCTGAAAATGTCTAGGGCGAGGACACTATCCTGAGGAAGTTCTGCAGAGATGATTGACCTCCAAAAACCGCAACCATCTTCCTTTGAGCAGGATCTGACTCCTCCTAGCGGAGACTTCTCCCCTGACTCACATTGACTCCAGTTTTGCTTGCTCCTTAATGCCACACTTGGTCAAATGCAAGGCTGTTGATATGCCAAGAAACATAAATTTTGAATATCTCCTGGGCTGGAGCACCAATGGTCAGGAGATCCATTCCTGATTCTGGAGATTCCCAGATAATATGAAGTGGCCCTTCATAGGGCCAGTTATGGATGTGACCCTAACCCTAACCCCGGTCCCCAACACCTCATTTTTACTATGGACGTCCAGTCCCTGTACACCTGTATTCCCCATGCAGATGGCCTAAAGGCCCTCCGCTTCTTCCTGTCCCGCAGACCTGACCAATCCGCCTCCACTGACACCCTCATCAGCTGAGCTGAACTCGTCCTCACCCTCAACAACTTCTCTTTCAATTCCTCCCACTTCCTGCAGACAAAGGGGGTGGCCATGGGTACCTGCATGGGCCCAAGCTATGCCTGCATCTTTGTAGGTTACGTGGAACAATCCTTCTTCCGTACCTACACTGGCCCTAAACCCCACCTCTTCCTCCGTTACATTGATGACTGTATCGGCGCCGCCTCATGCTCCCACGAGGAGCTCGAACAGTTCATCCACTTCACCAACACCTTCCACCCCAACCTGAAGTTCACCTGGACCATCTCTAACACCTCTCTCTCCTTCCTGGACCTCTCTGTCTCCATCTTGGGTAACCACCTAGAAACCAATATCCATTTCAAGCCCACCGACTCCCACAGCTACCTAGAATGCACCTCCTCCCACCCACCTTCCTGCAAAAATGGCATCCCCTATTCCCAATTCTTTCGCCTCTGCCGCCTCTGCTCCCAGGATGAGGCATTCCACTCCCGTACATCTCAGATGTCCTCATTCTTCAAGGACCGCAACTTCTCCCCCGTAGTGGTCGAGAACGCCCTCGACCGAGTCTCACGCATTTCCCGTAACTCATCCCTCACACCCCGTCCCCGCAATAACAATCAAAAAAGAATCACCCTCGTCCTCACGTACCACCCCACCAACCTCCGGATCCAACGCATCATCCTCCGACACTTCCGCCATCTGCAGTCCGACCCCACCACCAAAGACATTTTTCTCTCCCCACCCTTGTCTGCTTTCTGGAGGGACCACTCTCTCCGTGACTCCTTTGTCCGCTCCACACTCCCCTCCAGCCCCACCACACCCGGCACTTTTCCCTGCAACCGCAGGAAGTGCTACACCTGCCCCCACACCTCCTCCCTCACCCCAATCCCAGGCCCCAAGAAGACTTTCCACATCAAGCAGATGTTCACCTGCACATCTGCCAATGTGGTATACTGCATCCGCTGTACCTGTTGTGGCCTCCTCTACATCGGGGAAACCAAGCGGAGGCTTGGGGACTGCTTTGTAGAACACCTGTGCTCAGTTCGCAACAAACAACTGCACCTCCCAGTCGTGAACCATTTCAACTCCCCCTCCTATTCCTCAGACGACATGTCCATCCTGGGCCTCCTGCAATGCCACAATGATGCCACCCAAAGTCTGCAGGAACAGCAAATCATATTCAGCCTGGGAACTCTGCAGCCCAATGGTATCAATGTGGATTTCACAAGTTTCAAAATCTCCCCTCCCCCAACCGCATTCCAAAACCAGCCCAGCTCGTCCCCGCCTCCCTAACCTGTTCTTCCTCTCACCTATCCCCTCCTCCCACCTCAAGCCCCTCCCCCATCTCCTATCTACTAACATCATCCTGCCCCCTTGGCCTGTCCATCCTCCCCGGACTGACCTAACTCCTCCCTACCCCCCTACCTACACTCACCTTTACTGGCTCCATCCCCGCCTCTTTGACTTGTCTGCCTCCTCTCCACCTATCCTCTCCTCTACCCATCTTCTATCCGCCTCTCCCTCTCTCCCTATTTATTTCAGAACCCTCTTCCCCTCCCCCATTTCTGATGAAGGGTCTAGGCCCGAAACGTCAAGCTTTCCTGCTCCTATGACGCTGCTTGGCCTGCTGTGTTCATCCAGCTCCACACTTTGTTATCATGGATGTGAAGTTGTTGGCCTTGTGGTGAAACATTCCATGAATGAATAGAATTTCAAAAAAAGCTTTTGCATCTGAAATAACTCGACAGAGGCCAGTATCTGTCACTAAGTCACCCTTTATTTACCCATAAACAGTCCTTGACTTTAGTCCTGCCTCATTCAGAGCCAGCTTTCAGTGTGACAGGATGTCTGATGCTTCTGTTTATGTGTGTAAGACAGGATTCCCTGATTTGAACAGATTAACTGCCACAATCGGGGAACTCATATTCTATGATGTCTAGGTATGGTCCTGCTGATGCTCCAAGGTGGGATTCCCCCAAGAGGGCTTGCTCTCCCCAGCACTGGGCATGCTTTCATCCACGCTGAGCTAAGACCTGCCAGTGCTCGCCAGCTGTCTTCACTGCTGACCGCCGCTGTTGACCCCCATTGGACATGCCAGGCTTCGGCCCAAAATACCACTTTGCAATTGCCTGCCGCTGCTGCCCTCTCTCGTGACCAACTGCCACTGCTGTCATTTTCAGCCACCTTGCTGCTATCATCTTGCTCTGGTTCCTATCTGCTACCATGCTCCATTGCCACATTTGCCACCTCGCTGCAGAGTCCCACTCTGGAACCACTCCAGACATTGATGAAGCCACGATGCTGCTGACCACGTAGAGAAGGAAGAGAAAAAAGAGAGATATAATGGTCCAGATTTTCTATACATAGCTAAGGTGTGATAGGAACCTAAGCAAGTTCTGCTTAAGCATCATCAGCTGGTAACAGAAGAATCTTCATTGTCAGGGTTTGAGGAGGGAATGGTCTTAGGGAGGGAGGCTGAACATGAGCCAGATGAGAGGGTTTAATGCTGTCAATGAGGGGAGGATGTGCAGGCAGGGTGGTGGCAAGGGTGATAGCTGGGAATGTGGAATTCAAAACACAGTCAGATCAGCCATGAATGCTGAATGGTTGCACAGGCTTGAGGGACTGAATAGTCTACCTGCTGCTATTTTTAGTTTTGTGAAACAAACAAGTTGATTTATGAGACAAAAAGTACTGTGCGGTCTTTGACCAAATTGCAAGTTCTTGTATCCACTCTGCCTATCGTTTATTGATGTTCCCTCTTTGAAATATGCTTTTAGCAAGTCAGTGAATGATGTGTAAATACATTTAATAAATATTAGTAAATGAGATTCTGAACTTTCTATTAACTCATACTGTGGAGAATTGTTTGTAGTTTTATTTTACTAAAAATCAATTTTAAATTTAATTTATAAATGATTTGAACAAAATTCTCAAATTTATTGTCACCAGCAGAATTAAAACAATGTGCCTGGCATTAATTATGCAGTCATTGTCCAGTGAATAACCTGGGCTGCCAGAGTATCCCTGCACAAAGCCTTGATATACTTGGAAAAACAGCATTTAAATACATTCACTTATGTTATCTGTTGTTATGGTCTGATTTATTATAGATTGTGGCAAGTTTATGCTTGGGTGGTCTGTGTGTGGGCCAGTTTTGCTCCCTCTGTAAATGTAGCTGTTACATCCATTGAGAATACAGCCCTAATACTTAGTCCAGTGGTGATCCAGAGGCAGCTTCACGTCCACTAATTGAAAATTTCCACCTTGCCACCAGCATCGAGAACAGTTGTGTATGTGCTGATGGCCACAGTGTGGCTGGAATGCACAGGTATAGCTGTTCCTATTGCACTTCTAGTCTACTGGAGTTACAGTGAAAAGTTAATGATGCATCAGGTTTTAAATGAGTACAGAGGTAAAGAAAATGGGAGGGGTGAAAAAGACATTTGGGAAGGTCTGCAATAGGATGGGAGCTAGGACAGAATAAATGACAAAAAAGAGAATGGTGAAAGTCAAAACTTATGGTGATCATAATTGCGTAAATTTTTAAGTTTCTTCTGGATAAAGGTAAGAGTAGTGTTTGGGTGAAGGTACTAATTTGGGGAGAAGACTAACTATGACAAAATTAATCAGGAGCTGGGGAATGTAAATTGGAGGTGGCTGTTTGAGAGTAAATCTGTATCCATCATGTGGCAATCTTTTCAAAGCCGCTTGATTAGAGTTCAGGGTCAACATGCTCCTATTGTGATGATGCTGTCACTTTAAGAGGTTATTTTGTCCTGGTTTTTCTTGAAGCGAGATTATGCGGCAGAGAGACCAAAGTGTGTCTGAGAAAGTAAACAATTTGTGAGGCCTTGGGGTTTTGTTTTAAAGTTGGGACAATGGAAGCAGCCTGGGTGTGGCCAGCTCTCACAGACCAGAGCTGCTAGTTTTGTTTAGTTTTAAGGTTTAGTTTTAGTCAGAAGCCATTGGGGTTTCAAAAGATTTGGAAGCTTCAGTGAATGTCTCCTAGCTACTGCCATCTCTAAATCTTATCTTGATGCTTTTTCATCCTGGATTGGAGAGCTGCATACGAGAATCTGTGTCTGAATCTGCCTTTTTGCCAAGGGGTATGTTTACGGGATCTTACTATATTGGGACAGTTAATTAGAACTAGTTACTGAATCTATTATTGGCTAAGTTTTCCAATAGTTAAGTTATTCTAAATTCTTTTCTTTTGTTGGTATTTTAACTATCGTATTTAAATAATGTTTTGCTTAATGTCGAGTAGTTTGACTCGTCCCATCGCATCAGGAACAGGGCACTTCACATCTACCATAAAATAAGAAAAAGTTATGGTCTAGGCTACCTTCTTAAAATATTTTGAGGGGGTCTAGTGTGGTCAATAGCACTGTGAAAATGAAGAATAAGGACGGCAAGGTTCAGGAACCTTGGATGACAAGAGAAATTGTGAGCTTTACAAAGGAAGCATATGTCAGATTTGAAAAACTGAAGATAGACAGAGCCATTGAAGAACATAACGAAAGCAGGAAAGAAGGAATTAGGACCGCTAAAAGGGCCATGAAATGACCATGGCAAACAGAATTAAGGAGAATTCCAAGGCTTTTTGACAATATATACGGATTAACAGGGTAGATAGGGAAAGGGTAGATCCGTTCAAGGACGAAGAAGGAAATTTATTTGTGGAGCTACAGCATATGAGTGAGGTCTTTAATGAATACTTTGCAATGTATTCACAAAGGAGAAGGGCATAGTGAATGGTGAATCTAGAGAGGGGTATGTTGATATTCTAGGGCATGTCAATACAAAAAATGTGGTAGTGTTGGATGTTTGAAAAGCTAAACAAGTTTGACAAGTCCCCAGGATCTGATGGGACCTATCCCAGAATACTGAGGGAGGTGTGGGAGGAAATTGCTGGGGCCTTGTATGAAATGGTTGTATCTTCTTCAGTAACTGGCGAGATCCAGGAGAACTAGAGGAGAACTAATGTTGTTCCTTTGTTTAAGCAGGGAAATAGAGAATCCGGAAAATTACAGGCCAGTGAGCCTTAACATCAGTGGTAGGGAAATTATTGGAGAAGGTTCGTAGTGACAGGATTTATTCACATTTGAAAAAATATGGACTTATTAGTGACAGGCAGTATCATTTTGTGACGGGAACGTCGTGTCTCACAAACATGTTTGAGTTTTTTGAAGAGGTGACAAAGATGATTGATGAGGGGAGAGCAGTGGATGTTGTCTACATGGATTTTAGCAAGGCTTTTGAGAAGGTCCCTCATGGCAAGCGGATACAAATGTGAAGTCACATGGGATCCATGGTGAGTTGGTAAGATAAATATAGCCTTGATATCAAGGCTGAATCCCTGGCAAAACTGGAATCAATGGGAATCGGGGGAGAAACTCTCTACTGGTTAGAGTCACACCTGGCAGACAAGAAGATGGTTGTGATTGTTAGAGGTCTGTCACCTCAACTCTAGTACATCTCTGGAGGAGTTCCTTAGGGTAGTGTCCTAAGCCCAACCATCTTCAGCTGCTTGATCAATAATCTTCTCTCCATCATAAGGATAGAAGTGGGTATGATCACTGATCATTACGCAACATTCAGCCCCAATCAAGACTCCTTAGATACTGAAGTGGTCTATGCTCAAATGTAGCAAGACCTGGACAATATCTAGGCTTGGGCTAACTAGTGGCAGGTAACATTCATGCCACCTAAGTGCCAGGCCATGACCATTTCCAATAAAAGATAATCTAACCACCACCCCTTGACATTCAATGGTGTTACTATCACTGAATTCCTCACTACCAACATTCTGGGCATTACCATTGACCAGAAACTGAAATGAACTTTCCATATAAATACAGTGGCTACATAGCAGGTCAGAGGCTAGGAATACTGCAGCGAGTAACTCACCTCCTGACTCTCCAAAGCCTGTCCACCATCTGTAATGCACGAGTCAGGAATGTGATGGAACACTCCTCACTTTCCTGGAAGAGTGTAATTGCAACAGCACTCAAGAAGCTTGGAACTATCCAAGACAAAGCAATCCATTTGATTACTGCCACATTGACAATCATCCACACCCTCCAACATCGATGGTCTAAGACAGCAGTGCATACTCTTTACAAGATACACGGCAAGAATTTGCTAAACTTCCTTAGACAGCACTTTCCAAATCCATGACTACTTCCATGTAGAAGGGCAAGGACATCGGATACATGGGAGCAGCACCCCCTGCAAGTTCCCCTCCAAGACATTCATAGGACCATTAGATATAGGAACAGAGTTAGGCGATTCAGCCCATCAATCCACTTCACCATTCAATCATGGCTGATATATGTTTCAATGTGGAGGTGTTGGTGTTGGACTAGGGTGGACAAAGTCAGAAGTCACACAATGTCAGGTTATAGTCCAACAGGTTTATTTGAAATCACAAACTTTCGGAGTGTTGCACTTCATCAGGTGAAGTCTTCTAACACTTCGTCTGACGAAGGAGCAATGCTCCAAAAGCTTGTGTTTTCAAATAAAGTTATTGGACTATAACCTGGTGTCATGTGACCTCTGACTTTGAGATATGTTTCTCAACCTCATTCACCTGCCTTGTCTCCATAACCCTGGATTTCCTCACCAATCGAGGACTTGTCTGTCTCTGTCCTAAATATATTCAACAACATGGCTTCTGCAGCAATGAGTTCCACAAATTAATCACCCTCTGGTTGAAGAAATTCCTCCTCACCTCGGTTCTAAAGGGTCATCCCTTCACTCTGAGCTGTGCCCTTGGGTCCCTAGTCTCTCCTACTAGTGGAAACATCTTCTCCACATTCACTCTCTCTAGGCCCCTCCGTATTCTGTAAGTTTCAATTAGATTTCCCCTCATCCTTCTAAACTCCATCAAATACAAACCCAGAGTTCTCGACTGCTCCTCATATGACAAGTCCTACATCCTGAGATCATGTTTGTTGGCCTCCTCCAATGCACTTCCTTCTTTGGAAATCGGGCCCAAAATTGTTCTCAATATTCCAAAAGCAATCTGACCAGTATCTAAATAGCCTCAGCAGTACATTTCTGCTCTTGTATTCTAGCCTTCCTGAACTGAATGCTAACATTGCATTTGTCTTCCTATCTGCCAACTGAACCTGCATGTTAGCTTTAAGAGAATTCTGAACTAGGACTGCTAAGTCCCTTTGTGCTTCAGATTTCTGAAACTTTTCTCTGTTTAGAAAATAGTCTATGACTCCATTCATCCTACCAATCCTTTCACTTTCCCACACTATATTCTATCTGCTACTTCTTTGCCCACTCTCTTAGCCTGTCCAAGACCTTCTGCAGCCTTCCCACTTCCTCAACACTACCTGCTCTTCCATCTATTCTTGTGCCATGTACAAACTTGACAATAATGCCCTCAGTTCCTTTATCCAAATTATAATGTATAACAGGAATAGTTGTGATCCCAGCACAGACCCTTGTGGAACACCTCTATGACACATGTCATCCTGAAAAAGACGCCTTTATCTCAACTTGCTTCATTATAACCATCCTGACTTGGAGATATATCACCATTCCCTCACAGTCACTGTGTCAAAATCCTGGAATCCATTGCCACCAAGGGCATTGAGGGTCCACCTACAAGATATGGACTGCAGTGGTTCAAGAAGGGAGGTCGCTATCACCTTCTTAAGGACAACTAGGAATGGGCAATAAATCCTGGCCCAGCCAGTGACACCCACCTCCCACAAGTCAATTAAAGAAACAAAAGATGTGAAGTAAAATATATCCTTCTCTACCCATTGCTTAAGTGGTTTCCCCTTTCCATAGATTGCCAACTTTCTGCATGGAGAGTCTTAAGTGTTCCATTCATCCTGTGAGCGATGGCATTAGGATTCCTTAACTCCTGGCAGGGCCACGCGTGATGGCTAGAGCAGAGGGAAGGAACCAGACAGTGTGTAATCCAAAATAAGCCATCAACGGTGATCCAGGTGGAAGATATTTGTGTGATATTGACATCAGCAATGGTGGAAGAAGACTGCAGCAGTAGGGAGATCTCCTATTGTCAAGGTTTCCTTGCTACTAGAACTGGATCTACCCTCTGTCAAGGACTATGTGTTTACTGATGTGCAACAGCATTACCACATTAAAAGATGTCCCATACAAGGCATCTACCTGGAGGAATTCAACACCCTGGCCCCATAATCACAACACAAGCCCTGTGGCGAGAGGTGACAGTGTCAGGATTATGAGATGTAAAATCCCCTAGCCTCGGACTGGTGTGTAGGCAGTGGAGTTTGATTCAGCTGTTTTGATCCTGGAATAGGAAGAGGAAAGTGTTTTGGCAGCTTTCTTCATGACTGAGCAGCCCTCTTCAGGATCCATTCTGCTCACCCCACAAGGGTAAGGGCTAGAAAAGATGTCCAAAAGTATTCTGTTCCATCACCGACCTGGCTAGAAAACCACAATCAGTGGGCTCATGTACCTATCATGCATCATGTACTTAAAACCAAAGTCAAACTCAATCTCGGAACTTGGAATGTACAAATCCTGATGGATAACAAGCAAAACAGTAATCTAGAATGAAGAACAGCCTTTGTTGCCACTGAACTCAGGCACTTCATTGATATTTCTGTCTGCAGGAGACTTGAAGAGCAGGAAAAAGGCAGCTGAGGGAAGATGGTGATGGTTACACCTTTATCTGGCGAGGAAAATCTGAAGACCAACCCAAGACACATGGAATTGGATTCACCATCAAGAATGAAGTGGTCAACTGTCTCTAGGAGCTCTCTATTGGCACCAATGATTGCCTCATAAATTTCTGTCTACAACTTGCCAAGAAGCAGATGTTCTAACCCAGGTGAGTTCAAAGAAGGCTTCTACTCCACCCTGGACAACATACTCATGAACATCCTTAAGGAAGATAAAATTATCGTCCCTGAAAGTTTCAATGCTAGGGTTGGAAAGGATGCCCACTCTGGAAAGGAACCATCAGAAAGGGAGGAGTCAGGGTTTGCTATTCCAACAGGAGTGTCCTGCTCACCAAATGTGGAGCACCAGCTGGTCATCACCAGCTCACTGTCCTACCAAAAAGATAAGTTCAAGACTTCTTGGAGGCATTCACAATCAAAGAACTGGCTCATGATCAACCAAGTCATTGTTCGATCCCGAGACCAAAAGAACGTCCTCATTACCAAGTGATGACCAATACAGACAACTGTTGGACAGACCACTGGCTCATCCACATTTCAATGTCATTCAAATGCCACGGGAAACAGCTGATGATGAAGAAACGGTTCAGGAAAAGCTCAACATTGAGCAGCTTCAAGAGCCAAGCAGACTAGCAAATGTCTTCCAACAATGTCTTCACCAAAATTTTCAAAGACGGCATTTTAATGGCGTGGAGGAAATCTGAAAAGAGCTGAATACAGACATCATCTAATGCTGTGCAAAAAAAAAATTGACTATGAGGCTAGGAAACACCAAGACTAGCTCGACAAGAATGACCACCTCAGCCGAGACCTCATCAACAAGAAGAGTGCTCTCCATTACAGGAAAACAACATTACTAGTGAGGCAAAGAGGAGAACTCGTCAAACAGTAAAGGTGAAGTTAGAAAGAAGACCGAGGTAAATCAAGAATCAATAGTGAACAGAGAAAGCTAAGGAGCTGCAACTCTTTTCAGACAAGCATGACACCTGGGGTTTCTTCAGTGTCACCCTGGCAATGTACAGACCCAACACCCTCAGCCTCAAACCAGTGTGGAGTAAGGACAGAACCCTTTTGAGAGACAGAAAAAACATCAGTCTCTGATGTGGTAAACACTTAAAGAACTCTTAAACTGCAATGCAATCATCAATGAAAACATGTTTGACAAAATTCCCCAACAACCCATCAAACATGATCTTGGACTACCACTTAGAGTGGCAGAAGTTGAAGCTGCCATTAAACTTGAAGAATAGAAAAACCACAGGACTAGATGGGATTCCAACAAAGATTTTCAAACTTGGAAGAGCATAGATTGTCCGTCATCGCCATCAACTGTTCCTGAAAATCTTGGATGAAAATGAAACCCCTGCCAATATTAGAAATGCTGCCATCATGTTCAAGTAAGAATACAAAGTGGATTAACAGGAGGCTGGAAGAACACAGCAAACCAGGCAGCATCTGGAGGAAAGGAGCAGTCAATGTTTCGGGTATTACCCTTCTTCAGGACTGGATGTGAGCGTAGGGGGAACTACAGATAAAGATGGGAGGAGGGGTGGAGGCAGAATGGTGGTGATAGGTGGACACTGGCAATAGGTACAACCTGGTTAGTAAATCGAAGGGATAAGCTTGGTTGGTGGCTGGAAGGGAGGGTTGGTAGGTGGAATGGAAGGGAGGAGGTGGGGCTAGAAGAAGAGCCGGAGAATGGATGAGAAAGTTATTTGAAATTGGAGAACTCAAGTTGAGTCCTCCAGGCTGTAGGGTGCCCAGGCAGAAGATAAGGTGTTGTCCTTCAAATCTGTGTTGTGAGTCACTGCCAAGGGCAGACAATTCGGAGGGGGAGTGGGGCAGGGAGTTTAAATGGGCGGTGACCAGGAGCTTAGGGGTTGCGTATTACGAGCCAGCCAAAGATGATCAGCGAAACGGTCACCTAGTCTACATTTGGTTTCACTGATGTAGAGATGACCACATTGGGAGCACCGGATACAATAGACTAGGTTGGAGGAAATGCAAGTTAAGCTCTGTCTCACTTGGAAGGACTGTCCAACTCCAATTAGACCTGACAACCTGGAACATCTTCCACTCCCCACCCCTCTCTGCCTTCTGAAAGGACCATTCCTTCACCATTCCTTAGTTCACACCGCACTCCCTACCAACCACTCCAACCCACCCAGTACCTTCCCCTGTAACTGTAAAAGATGCAACACCTGCCCACACATAACCTCCCTCGTCTCCATTCAGGCCCTAAACAGTTCTTCTGATATATAAACCACTGAAGAACAAAACCAGAAATAATACCAACCACCCCAGCAAACTGAGGCATATAAATAACAAGTGGGATGGAACACCAACGCTTCACCAGAGGCGCACTGATGATGTTACCTAGCAGAGTGACAAAACGTCTGCAATCAAACACACCGGCTCGGTGAGCAAGTCTACAACCTCATCCACACCCCGAGCTACAAATCTTCTGCAACATCCTTGAACTGGCCTGCAGAGGGTAGACAAATGCCATCCGTCTGAGCGCGACCCACAAACAACTACACTTCCTGCATGAATGCCTCAGAAAACAGGTACTACCACAAAGCTTAAAATATAAACCACCTATCAACAATCCACAGACACGGAGAACAGCAACACAAAACGGCCGCAGAATGATAAGGGTTATGATTAACAATGCCCACAACCACCTCCACAAATACAAGTGGGAAATTGCGCACCAAAAAGACTTTGTACTCCAACGCAACCAGCCAAGAATGGACAACCACACTGGAACAAGCCATCACCATGCAGCAACAGAGGACCAGAACAAAGAAAAGAATAGTCCTATAAGACAAACTATCCAAACTCACTCACGACAATGACACGGACAACACAGAAACATGGACCAAGAACATTTCAGACCAAACACTTACAGATGCTGAGAAGACCATCCTAGTATGCGAACTGAATTATAACTACAGAAATAACTACAAAAAAATGACTTCCTGGCTGCACTGGAATCAACACTGAAGAGCAATGGACTCACGGAGAAAATACAACAGACCATCAGACAGACGATTATCCCAAAACTGAGCAGAAAATGTAAGTGGAACACATTCAGCGCAGAATAGAAGAAAGCCCTGGAAAGACTCATGAAAGACAGAAACATCGTAATCCTACTGGCGGACAAAGGACGCATGACAGCAATCCTGATACCGACGCTTATCACAGATGGAGATAGACCCAACACCACAGTTGGAGAACCAGATGACAACAACTCTGAAGAAACTACACAGCTCAGGAGACATCAGCAAGACAGACTACCAAAAATGAAGGCAGAGGGATCCAACACACCCCACTTTCCATGGATTCCCTAACATACACAAGCCAGGGGTCCCCCTCACACCCATTGTCTCACTTCCAGGCACACCAACATATAGACTAGCCAAAGAATTACAACAGAAACTGAAATACTTAGTTGACAGTACTACCTACTCCATCGCTCCTCCTAAGAATTCCTCAACATCATCAAAGACACCAAAATAGAAATGGACAAGATAATGATATCCTTCAACTTAACAGCACTATTTACATCCATAAACATCAATCTAGCCAAAGACACAATTGCCACACTGCGGGACAAATCAGGAAGGCAGATACCGACAGCATCAACAAGGACAGCAGCCTGAAACTACAGGATCTGTGCCTCACAACCCACATTACCTTCAATGGTCATTTAAACAAATCAACAGAACACCAATGGGATCCCCAATATCAGGAATGATAGCAGAAGCAGTAATGCAAAGATTAGAATAGGCAGTTCTCTCCAGTATCCAACCCAAACTCTGGGTCTGCTATGTAGATGACATCTTTCACATTGTACTGGAATAGCTCAGCTAGGGGCATGTCATGTTCTGGAGACTGCTCTTCAGTAATATTGCTGGAATGTTGTCATGGCTCAAAGCCTTTGCAGTATCCAGTGGATTCAACTTCTCTCAATCCTCTGGTACTATATTAGACTACTTATTCAAAATCCAATACTGATTGAGCCAAAAATTCATCTAATTAAATTTGGGAAACTGAAGCTTTTATTTTCAGTCTTCCTCAAGCTCTGTTCCCTAGTTACCATTTCATCTCATTCCCTGGCAACGGTCTAAACCAGTCTGCTTGCAATGTTGGTGTCATGTTTGATTCCAAGATAAGGTACCAACTACATACCTGCACACAGATTTCCGCCTCCACAACATTACCAACTGTTTCCCTGTCTCTGCTCAGCTGTTGCTTAGATGCCTTTACCGCCTTTTGACGAGACTACTCCAATACGGTGGCACGGTGGCTCAGTGGTTAGCACTGCTGCCTCACAGCGCCAGGGACCCGGGTTCAATTCCAGCCTCGGGCGTCTGTCTGTGTGGAGTTTGCACATTCTCCCCGTGTCTGCATGGGTTTCCTCCGGGTGCTCCGGTTTCCTCCCACAATCTAAAGATGTGCAGGTTAGGTGGATTGGCCATGCTAAATTGCCTGTAGTGTTCAGGGCGGTGTAGGTTAGGTGCGTTGTTGTGGGGGGGAGTGGGTCTGGGTGGGATGCTCTGAGGTTCGGTGTGGACTCGTTGGGCCGAAGGACCTGTTTCCACACTGTAGGGATTCTGTGAATACACTCTTGGCTGCCCTCCCACCGTATCCACTGCAATCTCCCTTCTATAAATTCCAGTATACGCAACTACTGTTCACCATGTCTTAACTTGCACTAAGACCTGTTCATACATCTTGCCTGTGCCCACAGACTTGCATTGGCTCCCGTTGAGCAGGGTCTTCACTTTAAAATTTACAGCTGGGTTTTCAAATCACCTCATGCTTATGCCCTTTTGTATCTCCATAATCTCCTCTAGCCCCACTACCCTTCAAGATATCTGTGGTCATCTAATTCTAACCTCTTGAGCATTCATGATGTTTATTGCTCTGCCGTTGTCAGCAGTGCCCTCCTTTGACTGTCACAACTTTGAGCTCTGGAATTCCACCCCTCAACCTCTGCCTCCTCTACCTCATTTTCTCCCCTTATAACACCCCATGACCAAGCGTGAGGTTATCTGACCTAATGTTGTCTTATGTTTCTGAGTGTTTGCTTTTACATAACACTGCTGCAAAGTGTCAGAGCAGGATTCATTATGTTAATAGTGGTCCACAATAAGGAATTGCGGTTGTTGTGCTTGGAAGTGGTGGAGGGAGTGAATGGTAGTGGCTGGCTTGCCAATCAAGTGAGCTGCTTTGTTCTGGGTGATGTCAAGCTTCTTGAATTCTTTGGAATTGTCTTTGTCCATGCTTGGATCAAGGCTGCAATGAGGTCTTGAATTGAATGATCCTGTGGGAACCCAATGTGAGCAACAGTGAGCATGTTTTTGAGGAGCAAGTGCTATTTGGTCAACCTATTATTGAAATCTTCCCACGGTTTGCTGATTATTGAGAGTGGACTGAAGGCAGTAACTAGTTGGGTTTGGATTCGTCCAGCGCTTTGTCAACAGGATATACCCGCATACTCTTGACTTTTTTTTGTATTAGATATAAATGCAAGTTTTGCCCTTCTGTTAAATATTGTAAATGTTGTGAGAGAAGAATTATATTAGGAGGAGGTGCTCAATGAGTGAAGTTTTCTTTTAACATGGCAGACGTTCTAAAAAGAGAAACTTGATCGAAACTGAGATGGGGTTCTGATCAATATCTGGTTCCTTTCAATAAATCCATTGAAAAAAACGGTAATTTTTTTGACTGTCTGTTCCAGTCATAGAGGTTGCTGTGCAATAATTTTGTGTCTGTAGACTTCAGGATGGTCCAGACTCCAGACGCAGATCCAGTTATAGACCAGTGAGCCTTACATCTGTTGTAGGAAAAGTTTTGGAAAGGATTATAAGAGATAGGATTTATAATCATCTAGCAAGCAACAATTTGATTGGAGATAGTCAACGTGGATTCATCAAGGGCAGGTCGTGTCTCACAAACCTCATTGAGTTTTTTGAGAAGGTGACCAGGCACTTGGATGAGGGTAGGGCAGTTGACGTGGTGTACATGGACTTCAGTAAAGCCTTTGATAAGGTTCCACATGGTAGGCTATTGGAGAAAATGCGGAGGCGTGGGATTGAGGGAGATTTAGCAGTTTGGATTAGAAACTGGCTTTCTGAAAGAAGCCAAAGAGTGGTGGTTGATGGAAAATATTCAGCCTGGAGTCCGGTTACTAGTGGTGTGCCACAAGGATCTGTTTTGGGACCACTGCTGTTTGTCATTTTTATAAATGACTTGAACGCAGACATAGGTGGATGGGTTAGTAAGTTTGCAGATGACACTAAAGTCGGTGGAGTGGTGGACAGTGTGGAAGAATGTTGCAGGTTGCAGGGAGACTTGGATAAACTGCAGAATTGGGCTGAAAGGTGGCAAATGGAGTTCAATGCAGATAAATGTGAGGTGATGCACTTTGGGAAGAATAATAGGAAGGCAGAATACTGGGTCAATGGAAAGATTCTTTGTAGTGTGGATGTGCAGAGGGATCTTGGTGTCCAGGTACATAGATCCCTGAAAATTGCCACCCAGGTTGATAGTGCTGTTAAGAAGGCATACGGTGTGTTAGGTTTCATTGGTAGAGGGATTGAGTTTCGGAGCCGTGATGTCATGCTGCAACTGTACAAAACGCTAATGCGGCCTCACTTGGAATATTGCGTACAGTTCTGGTCGCCCCATTACAGGAAGGATGTGGAAGCATTGGAAAAGGTGCAGAGGAGATTTACCAGGATGTTGCCTGGTCTGGAGTGAAGGTCTTATGAGGAAAGGCTGAAGGACTTGGGTCTGTTCTCATTGGAGAGAAGAAGGCTAAGAGGGGATTTA
Source organism: Ginglymostoma cirratum (assembly GCA_024137785.1). Classification (NCBI taxonomy): domain Eukaryota; kingdom Metazoa; phylum Chordata; class Chondrichthyes; order Orectolobiformes; family Ginglymostomatidae; genus Ginglymostoma; species Ginglymostoma cirratum. The sequence goes on along the minus strand of JAHRHZ010000063.1, from coordinate 61,865,352 downwards.
ATAGAGACATACAGAATGATCAGAGGATTAGATAGGGTGGACAGTGAGAGTCTTTTTCCTAGGATGATGACGTCGGCTAGTATGAGGGAGCATAGCTGCAAATTGAGGGGTGATAGATTTAAGACAGATGTCAAAGGCAGGATCTTTACTCAGAGCGTGGTAAGGGCGTGGAATGTCCTGCCTGCCAATGTAGTTAACTCAGCCACATTAAGGGCATTTAAACAGTCCTTGGATAAGCATATGAATGATGATGGGATAGTGTAGGGGGATGGGCTTAGATTAGTTCACAGGTCAGCGCAACATCGAGGGACGAAGGGCCTGTTCGGCGCTGTATTGTTCTGTGGGGCAAGAAATGACTTATCCAGCAATCCCACACTAAAAGGAGCTAGAAACTGTTGAATTCCTGAGCTGCATGAGAGAATAAGCTCGTAACACATTAGAAACTTAGAATCACCACAGTGTGGAAGCAAGCCATTTGGCCCATCGAGTTCACACTGCCCCTCCAAAGAGCAGCTTCCCCATACCTACCCCCGCCCACCATATCCCCGTAACCCTGCATTTCCCATAGCTAATCCACCTAGCCTGCATATCTTTGGACTGTCGGAGGAAACTGGAGCATCCAAAGGAAACCCATGCAGATGGGGAGAATGTGCAAACTCCCCACAGACTGAGGCTGGAATCAAGCCCAGGTATTTGGCACTGTGAGGCAGCAGTGCTAACTACTGAGACACTATGCTGCCACATTTCCAGCCTCTGTATGACTTCCTTACCTTCCAGCAGTGAGGGAAAGAAAAGGAAGCAAAGCCTGCTCTCTAGATCCCCCTACTTTGTGGAATGTTCTGCTCCATGTGCCCAATGATTTGGAGATTATCAACTGGCCTGTTCAATCACATGAAGACACATGGCAGAAACTTCTGACCCTGAGTAGACATCCATGCGATTGCAGATAACCACAAATGTGGGGTTATGAACCCGATTGGATGAATAAGGCAAATGACAGAGGCTGTGAGTGATGTATGCTGACACTGCACATTGGGAACTCAGGAACTAAAAGCAATACTTTGACAATGTACCGCCAACCTAGAAATAATCAAACCAGAAGCCAAACAGAAATCAAGCTTGAATTAGAAAGATGGTGATCAAAGAATTAGATCTTCACAAGCTTAGAACTAGTTAATTTTTAACAGTTTGTAATACAAAGTAGTACATCACAGAATTGAAATAGTACAGAACTTATGCACAGTGACCCTTTGGAAATTTTCACCGAGTTTGTGGTCACCAACCGACAATCACCAAGTTTATTGTTAAGCCTCTGTTTTGTATCTAACAACTTCACAGAGCAGAGCCCTATTAAGCCAACTAAATCAATATTAGTTTAGTTTCCTCAGCTATTAATAACAATCACAGCAGCCGGTCTTCTAGCTCACAGAAAGTGTTAAATCAAGCATGTCATTTCAAAGTATTTGTACGCACCTCCCTTCGCAGAATGTGATTATGAGATCAACCGTGAGAAAAATCTGGAATGCTGCACTGCCTGAAAAGGTTATTTAAGCAGGTTTAATCACAACATTCCATAAGAAAATTGGATAAAATGGAAAGCTTGTTCAAAAAGCATTTAGACAGCACCTGCTGGGATGTGGACATGCATGGACGTGGAGCATCGCCTGAGGTATAAGGAGCCCAAAGTGTGTTGATGGGGGTGGCTCGGTGTGAAATTCTGGAACTACCTGTCTGTGGCAGAGATAGAAACCCTCATCGTGTTAAAAAGTCCTTGGATGTACAACTGAGCGGCCATAAACTCCAGGATTATGAACCAAGAAAGTGGAATTAGGTTTAATAACTCTTTCCTGGCTGGTGGACATGATGTGCCAAATGGCCTCCTCAAGCCCAATGGAAATTTTGTGTAAGTGATCTTTGTGATAAAGGGAATTTGAATGGGCTTATGTTGAGCTACTGGTTTCAAATAATCAAGGGAAAACCCGATCTCTGGTCAGAATGAGGGAGGAGGGTTTGAGTTAAAAATGAGGGGTTGCACACCAGAGAATCATAGAATATGTTACAGTCCAAGTCTCAGGTAGGAAGATTTCAAAATGGCCTAATCCAAGTCACAATTGACAATCTTTATGGTTGTGATTGTGATTGTGATGTGATGTGCTTCTTTCTCCTCTGCAGCCTTTGGTATGTTTGACAACTCAATCTTCCTCCAATGATTACCAATTCAGTTCAGACTACTTACTGATCTGATTGTGTGTCAGAGAATCTTAGGCAATGGCTTTTTTCCTGCACTGCTACCTCCGAAATCCTCCAATGTTATATCCTTAGCCCACTTCTTAACTTTATCTATGTTCTATTCCTTAGTGCTATCATTCACAGACTTAGGATCAATTTTTAAATGTACAACACTACACCTCCACTGCCACTCTCAATCTCTCCCTCCTTTGTTTTATGAGACCGTTTTGCCCAAAACCCACTGTTGGGTAAGATGCAAGCTCCTCCAGTTGAATAGGTGAAGGCTACAGCCAGTGTTTTCTGCCCCTCCCACCAACTCATGTCTTTGATTCCATTCTGCTATAACCAGACCCTGGGCAAAGTTCTCCAAGATATCACTGTTCGAGATGAGATATCCCCCAAATTGTCAAGCACTCGAGTGAGGAGATAGGAGGTTACATCCCTTCGATTAGTCACAACAAGATTAATTTGAAAAGGATCCCTCCCATGTGGGTACCTGTCTTGCAGCCCAAATGAATTTATGTTTGAAAAGGAGCCAATTTATCCCAGCATTCTTGAGTTAACAAAAGAGTAAGTTTATTCAAGGAGAAATAATAATAAAATACACATTCACCCAGATTAGGAAAAGTTTAAAAAAAGGGTCAGTCTCTGGTTCATTTGTGAAGAAATGGGTAGTGAAATGTTGATTGCTGAACTGCCAATTTTAGGATTCTTAGCTTGGCAGTTAGTTGAAATTCTTTTCTCTTGTTTCCTTTTGATGGAAGCTGGCTGGCCACATTCAGCGCAAGAGAATGTTTTACTTGTAAGACAGGGTGACTAGTGGGTGGTTTCTTTGACTGCAATCTTCACAGCACACTACCACTTCCTAATATCCTCCCTAAGTACAGGTATAATGTTATCCCTAATCAAAAATGCCACTCCCCCTCCTCTCTTGCCTCCACCCACCCCACCCTTTTTATCCTTCCTATAGCATCTATAGTCTGGAACATTAAGCTGTCAGTCCTGTCCACTCCTGAGCCACATCTCTGTAATTGTTATGATATCCCAGTCCCGTATTCCCAACCACGCCCTGAGTTTATCTGCCTTACCTGTTAGGCCTCTTGCATTGAAACTCTTAAAGGATTATCCCTAATTTCAAACCAGTGCCTCCTAGTCCTGGACTGACACACAATGGGAAACATCCTTTCCACATCCACCTTATCGAGACCATTCATGATCTTATACACTGTAGTCAAGTCTTCATCTTCTAAACTCCAGTGTAAACAAGCCTGTCCAATCTTTCCCCATAAGACAACGCATTGATCCTAGGAATGAATCATGTAAATATAAGCTAAAAACTACAGATAAAAGAAATCTGGAACAAAAGCAGAGCATGCTGAAGGAACTCAGCAGGTCCAGCAGCATTTGTGTAAAGAGAAACAAAGTTAATGTTTGAGTCCTGAAATCTTGGATGTTCTGGACTTGAAATGTTAACTCTGTTTCTCTCTCCACAGATGCTCCACATCTCCAAACATGCTGAGTTTCTCCACTATTATAGAATTATAGAATCCCTACTGTGTGGAAACAGGCCATTCAGCCCAACAAGTCCACACCGGAAGAGCATCCCACCTAGACTCACCCCCCTGCCCTATCCCTGTGACCCTAATGTACCAGCTAATCCACCTAACCTACACATCTGTGGATACTATGGACAATTTAGCCTGGACAATCCACCTAACCTGCACATCTTTAGACTGTGGGAAGAAACCTGAACACCCATGCCAAGGATTTTATAGCAGAGCACTAAAAAAAAATTGTAGAATCAGACGGTCGGTATGCATTTACAAAAGGGAAATCATGCTTGACAAATCTACTGGAATTCTTTGAAGAAGTTACTAGTAGAGTTGACCAGGGAAAGCCAGTGGATGTGGTTTATTTGGACTTTCAGAAGGCTTTCAACAATATCCCACAAAAGAGATTAATGTGTGAAATTAAAGTGCATGGGATTGGGGGTAGTGTATTGAGACAGATAGAAAATTGATTAACAGACAGTAAACAAAGAACAGGAATAAATGTGTGTTTTTCTGAATTTCAGGCTGCAGAGTACTGCAGGGATCAGTACTACAGCCTCAACTATTCACAATATACGTTAATGGTTGAGATGAGGGAACTAAATTTAATATCTCAAAATTTGCAGATGCTACAAAGCTGGGTAGAAGGTTGAGCTGTGAGAAGGATGCAGAGCTGTTGCAGCGTGATTTTGACAGGCTAAGTAAGTGGCCAAATGCAGGGCAGATTCAAATAAATGTGGATAGACCCAAGGTTATCCACTTTGGAAGCAAAAATAGGAAGGCATACTATTATTTGAATGGCTATAAATTGAGAGGGGGAATATTGGGTGAACTTGTGCACCTGTTCCTGAAAGTAAGCATGCAGGTGCAGCAGGCAATGAAGAAGGCAAACTGTATGTTGGCTTTCATAGCAAGAGAATTTGAGTGCAGAAACAAGGCTGTCTTGCTGCAACTTTACAGAACATTGCTGAGGCCATACCTGGAATATTTTGTGCAATTTTAGTCTCCTTATCTGAGAAAGGATTTTTTGCTATCGAAGGAGTACAAGTTGATTCGTAGGATGGCAGGACTGACATATGAGGAGAGATTGAGGCAGTCAGGATTGTATTTACTGGACTTTAGAGAATGAGGGAAAATCTCATAGAAATCTGTAAAATTCTAACAGGACTAGGTCGGTTAGATGCAGGAAGGATGTTCCAGATAGTGAGGGAGTCCAGAACCAGGGGTTACAGGTTAAGAATAACTGGTAAACCTTTTAGGACTGAGGTGAGGATAAACTTCATCACTCAGTGAATCGTGAACCTATGGAATTCACTATCACAAAGTGGTTGAGGCTGAAACATTGTGTTTTTGAGAACGATATAGACTTAGCTTTTGTGGCTAAAGGGTTCAAGGGATACGGGGGAGGGTGGGATTAAGATATTGAGCTTGATGATCAGCCATGATTATGTTGAATGGCAGAACAGGCTCAAGGGGTTAAATGGCCCACTCCTGCTCCTATCTTCTATGTTGCTATTCTCTGGTATCAATTGAATGAACCTCCTTTGAGCCAGCTGCAATGCGTTTACATCCTTCCTTAAATAAGGAGACTAAAACTGCAGACAGTATCATTTTTCTGAAGAAGGGTCCCGACCCGAAACATCAGCTTTCCTGCTCCTCTGATGCTGTCTGGCCTGCTGTGTTCCTCCAGCTCCACACTGTATTATGTCACACAGTATCCAAGATGTGGTCTCACCAGTATCCTGTATAACTTTCCTTTTATATTCAATTCCTCTTGTACTATGAAGGATGACATTCTATTGGCCTTCTTGATTACATTCTGTACTTGTATTTAAATGTTTGTGACTCAGGCACCAGAACACCTAAAACCCTCTGCACTTTGTATTAATGCAGTCCTTCCCACTTTAAGTAGTATGCTGCTTTATTATTTTTCCTGCCAAAGTGAAGATCTTCACAATTTCCCACAGTATACTTCATCTGCCAATTTTTTGCCCACACACTCGACATATCTATATCCGCCTGCAAGCACCTTATGTCCTCTTCACAACATAATTTACTACCTATTTTGATGTTGCCTGCAAATTTAGCTACCATGCTTTCGCTGCTTCCCTCCAAATCATTGATATAAATTGTAAAGAGTTGCCGGCACAGCACAGACCCCTGAATCTGTTACATCCTGCTGAATCAGGATGATGATTAATCTCAAATAGCAGAGAATTTAAAGACTTAATTGAACCTATTGAAGGGATTTTATTCTGAATAAAGAGGTAGAAGGTTAGGAGGAGATTTCTTAGCTTCTGCAGAATTATGTGAAATTGTGCGAAATTTTGCAAAATGACAGTGATACGCCTTCAATCACAGCTTCTTCTGCATATCAACCAGCTGAGGCTCATGCCTGGAATTCTGTCTCAAGCCTCACATTCTTTTTATATTGTTATAATGTTATCAGCCAACAATGAACAGGCTTTATACAGCTGACAGCAAAACCAACATAAACCCAGTTAATTCTTAGCTAAGGCTCAATCAGCTTCGATGAGCTCAGCTTGCAACCTTAGCAAATCTGGCAGCTTCCCTTAGCTCTGCAATTGGCTGTATGAGACCTGTGCAAATGTGTGATAAGAGTGGATTCTTCCGGTTCTTAGCATATATTGAGTTTAAAGCTGGGAAATATCAGTCTTTGTTAAAGTTACGCTTGTTAAACAGTCCTGTTATTTCAGGACAGTGGACCTGTTTTTGAATTCACAAATATAGTACTTCAATTAGAAACTGAATAACCAGATGGGAGAAACAAAGTAGAAACCTCTGACCTATACATTTGTCGATTTACTTTGACTGCCTTAGCAGGAATTCGTTTTGAAATTCATAGACTAATAGACATTTATAGCACAGAAGGAGGCCATTCAGACCATTGACCCATCAACAGTCAACACAGATCTGACTACACTTATCCATTTTCAAGCTCTTGGTTTATAGCCCTGGAAGATATGGCAATGCAAGTGAACAACTAAATACTGTTTAAATATCTTGAGAGTTTCAGACTCAACCTTTCTTTTGGGAAATGACTTCCAGACTCTCACCAACTCCTGACTGAAGGCACTTCTCAACTTTCCTCCTAGCCTTCTACCTCTTATCTTAAATCTATGCCCCTAGTTATTGACCCTTCTACTAATGGGAAAACGTGCCTCTTATCCATCCTATCTTGTAATCTTATATAGATCCCTATCAGCTCTCCTCTCAACCTTCACAGCTCCAAGGAAAACAACCCTAGTCTATCCAATCTGTCATCATGTCTCAGACCCACCAGTCCAGGCAGCATCCTGGTAAATTTTCTCTGCACCCTCTTGAGTGCAATCACATCCATCCTATAATGCTGTGACCGGGACTGCACGCACTATTCACGTTGCGGGCCAACCACCATCTTATACTGTTCCAACATAACCTCCCGACTCTGTATTCTATACCTCGGCTCATAGGGCAAATATCCCACTCTACTTTCCAACCTTTGCCCCATAATCCTTGATTCCCTTACTGATTTAACATCTGTCTACCTCAGCCTTGAATATACTCAATGACTCAGCCTCTGCAGTAAGAATTCCATTGACTCAGTACCCTCTGAGAGAAGAAATTCCTCCTCATCTCAGTTTTAAATGGGTGACCCCTCCTCTAAGATTGAGCCCTCTGATCCTAGACTCTCCCACAACGGTAAACAACCTTTCAGTAAAATGTCTATGAATGTAAAAACATTCTCTTCATCTTCACTGTCTTCTTCAGGTATCCACTTTGCCTGGGTAGGTTCCAGGTCAATGATTGGGTTGTAGTGAAGGGACAGAAGACAACGAGAGGAGAAAGTAAGAACTGTGTGCTTAGATTTTCTGTAGCCTCTCAGTCAAAAGTGCCCAAGAGAAGGAACATTCCATACATGGATATATCTCATTGCTTCGGCTGTTTTCTCTCCACAGCCACACCTGCTGACTTTCTCCAATCACTTCTGTTTTTGTTTCAGAGAAATGAATATATTTGGTTTCTGTTATGAGATTGCGTTAGTGAGGAATTTCATAGTAAGAGATTGCCTGAGAAAGAGTGATCATAGTGTGTTGGAATTTCATATGGATTCCCAGAGTGATGGGGAAAGGCTTGATACTAGAATATTAAATTTAATTGAAATCCATTACAAATGTATGAGAGCAAGTTTATTTAGAATTTAGTTTAATGCTTTGTTGGCTGAATCAGCATGGTCAACATTGAAAGCAATATTTTGTAAATCTCAACAAACAAACATTCCACTGAAGAATAAAATCCATAAGAGGAGTGGTCCATTTGCGACATTAAGATCTTCAGGACAATATGAAATTATCATCTAGAGTCATCTATCATCTATCATCGAGTCAACTAGACTCAAAATGTTAGCTTGCTGTCTCTCCATGGATGCTGCCTGACTCACTGTGATTTCCAGCATTTTTTATTTTCAGTACAGATTTCAGCATCTGCAGTAATTTGGTCCTGTTATGAAATTTTCAGTGGCAGCTGCAAATGACCAAAACATTGACTAAGAATGAAAAACTTCCCTAGGTGCATAAAAAAATTTAACCGAAAGTAAGAAAAGGTCCTTTTGGAAGCTTAGAACCAAATTGTAACAGAACAAGGAAATGGTAGGAGCACCTAACAATTTATTTTTTCTGAATATTCTGAACACAGAATAAGTATCAGAAATAATGTATAAGCAAGAATTTAGAGTGAGGAAGTTAAGGTAAATAATATTGATAAAGTTAATATTGATTAAGAAGCGTGACAACCATCCAGGACAAATCTGCCAGCTTGATTGGCACCACATCCATCACTATCCCTTCCCTCCACCGTTGATGTTCAGTAACAGTAGTATGTACTACCTGTAAGATGCACTGTAGAAATTCACCATAGATCCTCAGACAGCAGCTTCCAAATCCATAACCACTTCTATCCAGAAGGATAAGGGCAGCAGATATATGGGAACACTACAATGGCAAATTCCCCTCCAGTCACTCGTAATTGTGACTTGGAAATATATTGCTGTTCTTCACCATCGCCAGTTCAAAATCTTGGAATTCCCTCCCTAATGGCATTGTGGGTCAACCCACAGCACATGGACTGCAGCGGTTCAAGAAGGGCAGCTCACCCCCACCTCTAAGGGCAACTTGGATGGGTAATAAATGCAGGCCTGACTGCAACACCCATGCCCCATGGGTGAATAACAAAAATACTGGGGACATTACTGAGACTAAAAGTCAACAAATCCAGTTGACCTGTTAGTCTATTTGTTGAGTTGGCCAGATTCTGAAATGCCTCTGATATGGAAGATATCAAATGTAACATTACTGTTCAAGCAAGATGAAAATGGATGAGAATTTTAAAATTGAGTCTTGCCATGACCGGATGCCACTGTGGGATACTGATGGTGAAACCAGACACTGGACATTACCACAACACATCCAGCCCTGTTGACTCTGCAAAGTTCTCCTTACTAATATCAAGGCACTAGTGCAAAAATTGGGAGAGCTGTCTCATAGAATTATCAAGCAACAACCTGACATAGTCATACTCATGGAATTATACCTTACAGACAATGTCACAGACACCACTAGCACCATCCATGGACATGTCCTGTTCAATCAGCAAGACACAAGAGCTGCCCTACAAGTCCTCAACATTGACTCTGGATCCCATGGAGTCTCATAGCACAGGTTAAAAATAGGCCAAGAAAACCTCCTGCTGATTACCACATTCCATCCTCCACAACTGATGAATGAGTACTCCTCCATGTTGAAAAACATTTGGAGGAAGCAGTGAGGGTGGCAAAGGCATAGAATGTACTCTGAGTGGTTTGAGCTAGTTGGGTCTTAAAGGACATCGCAGCTAGAGTGGGTCTGTGGCAGGTGGTGAGGGAACCACTAAGAGGGAAAAACATACTTGACCTCATTCTTACCAATCTACAGGTTACAGAAGGTTCTGTCTATGATAGTTTCAGTAAGAGTAACCACCATAAAATCCTGCCGTCGCGTTATGAATACCCTCCATTGTGTTGTGTGGCACGATCACTGTGCTAAATGGGATAAACTTCAAACAGATCTAGAAACTCGAGACTGGGCACCCATGAGATGCTTTGGGCCATCAATAGCAGCAGAACTGTACTTCAGCACAATCTACATCCTCATGGCCCAGCATATCCCCATTTAACTGTTACCATCAAGCCAGGGAATCAACCGTGCCAGGAGCAGCACCAGGCAAACCTGAAAATGAGGTGTCAACCTGGTGAAGGTATCAATCAGGACTACTTGTATGCCAAACAGCATAAACAGCAACTGATAGACAGAGCTAAGCAATCCCACAACCAATGGATCAGATCTAAGCTCTGCTGTCCTGCCACATCCAGTTGTGAATGGTGCTGGACAACTAGACAACTCACTGGATGAGGTAGCTCCACAAATATCTCCATTGTCAATGATGGAAAAGCCCTGCACATCAGTACAAAAGATAAGGCTGAAACATTAGTAAGAATCTTCAGCCAGGAGTGCCAAATGGATGATGCATCTCAGCCTCCTCCAGTGGTCGCCAGCATCCCAGATTCCAGTCTTCAGCCAATTCAATTCACTTCACGTGATATCAAAAAACAGTTGGAGGCAATGGATACTGTAAAGTTTATGGGCCTTGACAACATTCTGGCAATAATACTGAAGACTTGTGCTCTAGAACTTTCTGCTTCTCCAGCCAAGATGTTCCAGTCCAGCCACAACACTGGCATCTACTGACAATCTGAAAGATTGCCCAGGTATGTGCATAAAAAGCAGAACAAATCCAACCTGGCCAATTACCACCCATCAGTCTAGACTCAGTCTCAGTAAAGTGATGGAAGGCACCATCAACAGTGTTATCAAGCAGCATCTACACAGCAAAACCTGCTCACTAACACCCAGGCTTCCACCAGGTCCATTCAACTCCTGACCTCATTACAGCCTTGGTTCAAACATGGACAAAAGAGCTGAATTCCAGAGGTGAGGAGAGAGTGAGAGCCCTTGACACCAAGGAGCCCTAGCAGAACTGGAATCCACTTTGTATCAGGGAATACCTCTCCACGGTTGGTGTCATACTTGCAACTGGAAGATGGTTTGATGATAGTATAAGGTAGGGGTGGAGGTTAGATAGACCTTAGGATTAGAGTAAAAGTTTGGCACAACATCGTGGGCCGAAGGGCCTGTACTGTGCTGTACTGTTCTATGTTCTATGGTTGTGGTTGTTGGAGGTCCATCATCTCAGCTCCAGAACATCTCTGCAGGAGTTCCTCAGGATGGTGTCCGAGGCTCAACCATCTTCATTTACTTCATCAATGATCCTCCCTCCATCATAAGGTCAGAGGTGGGGATGTTTGCCAATGAATACACAATGTTCAGTGGCATACACGACTCCTCACATTCTGAACCAGACCGTGTCCTAATGCAGCAAGATCTGGGACAGTATCCAGTTTGGGGTGATAAGTGGCAGGTAATATTCATGCCATACAAATGCCAGGCAATGACCATCTCCAACAAGACAGAATCTAACCATCACTTGACATTCAATGGCATCACAATCACTGAATCCTCTACCATAAACATCCTGATGTTACCATTTGACCGGCAAATAAACTAGCCATATTAATGCTTTGATTATAAGAGCAAGTAAGAGGCTAAGGATTCTGCAGGGAGTAACTTGTCTCCTGACTCCCCAAAACCTGTCCATCATCTACAAGATAAAAGTTACAAATGTAATGGAATGCTTCCTACTTGCCTGGATGAATGCATGTCCATCCTGGGCGTCCTCCAATATCACAATGATGCCACCCAGAAACTGGAGGAGCAGCACCTCATATTCTGCCTTGGGAGCCTACAACCCAATGGTCTCAATATGGACTTTACTAGTTTCAAAATCTCCCCACCCCCGGCCTTGTCCCATGACCGATCCTCCCTCTCATCCCCACCTCCTTGACCTGACACAACCTGTCCTTCTTGTCCTTCCAGATGACACGAAGATTGGGGAGTAGTAGAAAGCATAGGGGATTGTCAAAGAATACAGGAGAATATAGATAGACTGGAGAGTTGGGCGGAGAAGTGGCAAATGGAGTTCAATCCGGGCAAGTGTGAGGTGATGCATTTTGGGAGGTCTAATTCTAGAGCGAACTATACTGTAAACGGAAGAGCCTTGGGAAAAGTTGATGAGCAGAGAGATCTGGGAGTTCAGGTCCATTGTACCCTGAAGGTGGCTGCACAGGTGGATAGAGTGGTCAAGAAGGCATATGGTATGCTTGCCTTCATCGGACGGGCTATTGAGTATAAGAGCTGGCAGGTCATGTTAAAATTGTACAAGACTTTGGTTCGGCCGCATTTAGAATACTGTGTACAGTTCTGGTTGCCACATTACCAAAAGGATGTGGAAGCTTTGGCGAGGGTACAGAAAAGGTTTACGAGGATGTTGCCTGGTATGGAAGGTGCTAGCTATGAAGACAGGTTGAGTAGGTTAGGATTGTTTTCATTAGAAAAAAGGAGATTGAGGGGGGACCTGATTGAGGTCTTCAAAATCATAAAGGGTATAGACAGGGTTGATAGAGATAAGCTTTTTCCCAGGGTGAGGGATTCAATAACAAGGGGTCACGCGTTCAAGGTGAGAGGAGAAAAGTTTAAGGGGGATACACGCGGAAAGTACTTTACACAGAGGGTGGTAGGTGCCTGGAACGCGTTGCCAGCAGAGGTAGTAGAGGCAGGCACGGTAGATTCATTTAAGGTGCATCTGGACAGATGCATGAGTAGGTGGGGAGCAGAGGGATACAGATCCTTAGGAATTGGGCGATAGGTTTAGACAGTGGATTTGGATCGGCACAGGCTTGGAGGTCCGAAGGGCCTGTTCCTGGGCTGTAAGTTTTCTTTGTTCTTTGTTCTTCTCTCCCACCTATCTGTTCTTTCCACCTCACTGACCAATCCCCACCACTGCCTACCTGCACTCATCTATCACCATCCCACCTACCTTCCCCAGCTCCACCCCTCCTCTCTATTTCAGAGCTCCCTTCCCCCTCCCCTATTTCTGAAGTAGGGTCCCAACCCGAAATATCAGCTTTCCTGCTCCTCTGATGCTGCCTGACCTGTTGTGTTCCTCCAGCTCCACACTGTGTTCTCTCTGACTCTGGCATCGGCAGTTCTTACTCTCTCCAACAAAGGGATATAGATGGTTTAAGGCAGTGGGAAAAGATCTGCTAAATGGAGTCTGACATGTGCAAATGTGAAGTTGTTCATTTTGGCAGGAAGAATAAAAGAGAAGCATATCATCCAAATGGTGAGAGGTTGCAGAGCTCGGAGGTGCAGAGAGATCTGGATGTCCCAGTGCATGAATCACGATTAGGAAAGCTAATGGAATGTTTTTGTTTATTGTTCAGGGGAATTGGATACAAGAGTAGGGAGGATATGCTCCAGTTATATAGGCCATTGGTAAGACTGCAACTGGAGTACTGTGTAGTTTTAAATTCCTTATTTAAATGTGACATGGAATTTGAACACAGAAGGCCCAAAACATGAATTCTTTATTCTACTGGCATCTGGTCATTACAAACCAGAAAGAAAATTAATATTAAACAAAGTTCAACTTACAAACATGGTGGTTATATTGGGGTGAGGAATTCTTTGTCTGTATCTAGTTAGAGGTAAAAGTCTTTGCTGAAATTGCCGATCTGCATGTGTACCCTATCCTTTCCACCCACAGCGATGAGGCTAGTTCCCAGAGTTACACCATGGGGAAACTCTGCTATATGTATTACCTGATATTCTAGCAAGGCCTGATTGGCTGACAGGAGCCTTCAACAGTGGTGATGGTGCAGGCAGGTAAAAGAATAACCGAATGCCCTGCTACTCAAAGAGTTTTAGGGTCCCATACAGATTGAGTCTATGGAGAAGTTAAAAGACTCCTGACCTTTGTCTGACAACCTTGTAATTTGTTGTCCAAAGCTGTCACCATATATTTTTTTTTCAACATGCCCAGATATCTCTTAACATTTTAACCCCAGGATTATGGATATTCTCAACTTCCTTCCTTCCACTAGAGTACCACAGTGGGTCACAGACAGATAAGAGAGAGCTTGATGTAGGAATATTTAAGTCCTGCGAAACAGATTTATGGATGTTATGGACCAGACCAGACCCCCTCAAAATATTTTAAGAAGGTAGCCTAGACACTAATTTTTTCTTATTTTAAAGGCAGGTACAAAGTGCTGTGTTCCAGATGCAACTCAACTAGTCAAATTACTCGATGTTAAGCAAAACACAATTTATTCAAACACTCTCGTTAAAATACAACAAAAGAAAGAAGAGCTTAGAATAACTTAACCCTTGTGAAAAACTTAACGGAATAATAGATACAGTAACTGTTACCAATTAACTGTTTTTATAGTAACATTCCATATACACACCCCTTGGCAAAAAGGCAAATTCAGAAAACAGATATTTTCACATGCGATACCTGCAGTAGGAAGAGAAGTCTCAGTTTCTAGCTGTAACGGAGACAGGAGAAAAAAAATGGATTCTACTTTTTCAAGACTCCAGCTTCTGATGAATCTAAAAGCTAAAAAAAAACTTAGAAACCCTGGGATAACACAGTGTGGAGCTGGAAGAACACAGCAGGCCAGGCAGCATCTGAGGAGTAAGCAAGTTGACGTTTCAAGTCGGGACCTTTCTTCAGAAAATAGAAACCCTGGTGTGTGAGAGTTGGCTACACCCATCCAAGCTGTTTCTATTGTTCCAACTTTAAAGAAAAACCCAAGACCTCACAAGCTGTTTACATTACTACAGACTGCTTATCACCTCTTGTTAAATCTCTCTCTTAAAAGAAAACAGGACAAAATACATCTCTTAAAGCTGCAGCATCATCACAAAGGAAAAGATATCACTCAGCTCACACTCCTGAACCAGATGCTCATGGAAAAACTGGTGACTGAAGGTTGATACCTACTCTTGTGTGTCAATTGGGCACAATGCCAAATTTCACACTCAATATAAAGCAAATTCGTCATGTTCTACAAATGTCTGAACCTGTTGTTGAAGGAAACTCGACCCTCACTGGGCTGACCAGTTTAAAGTCTGTTGAGAAAGCAACAAGATGAGGTCTCTGTGCCTGATGGCAGTGATGGCCATGCTTGTTGAGGGCAGTTCTGCTTGAAGTGCCTAGCCCTTTCACAATTCCAACATCTTTTTAGAGCATCCCTTGGGTGTATTGTTTGTGAAGGTAACCATGGAGATAGGACAGCAAGGACTGGATATGAGCTTGCAGTGCAGCAATCTCTTCATTCTGAGGTCTACATCCCTGTCCACACAGACAGTCACCACCCTGATTATTGCCTCTCTCCTGGTCTTATGAGTCCGACCTATTCCCATGACCCTTATATTGTGACTCTGATGCTTCAAAGAAAGATATTTGAGGGATGTCACTATTAAGCCTCCTCAATTCTATATGTACTTTCGCTGCATCTACAATGTGGTCCTTCAGTGTTCTGTCCTTGGTTGATCAAAGCAAGGGATTCAGGAGGACAATGTGATCAAACGACTTCACCACCTCCAGAGATGAGGAAACCAGATCCTTATTTTCAGCTCACTTGTCCACATAAAGCCTCTGCTGTAGTTGTGTCGGGCTACTGCTGTCCTCAAGAACCTTGTCAGTACCTCAAAGATCCTACGCAAACTTCTATGAACATCTTCATCTCCTCCAAATGGACTTTCCAACACAAATGTTCCATCACAAATGACACTTATTGACCAGCATTGAGGCCTCTGGATATCATAAACAGCTCTGTACCCTCAATCCAGTCCTCAATTGCAGGATCATCAAGTGGTTCCAATCTTCTCCCGAATCTGTCCAGCTTTGTACTCATTAGTAAGTGGTATATCTGATCAGGAGTACCATTTCCTTCCTCTGTTGGAATGCACATGCAAAGCCTCTTTCTGGGTTTGGCTGAAAGGTCCAATTCCGTCCCCCAGTTCCTGGGCTTCCAACAATACCAGAGCAGCTTCATCCTCCGTCATGATCATTACCAGTTTCAAATACTCCATCTTGGCCCAGCATCCACCATGACTTGATGCCTGTGCTGTGGAATCCTGCTGACTTTGCCAGGAATGGAGCATTAGGTTTGAACATACAGAAAGCCCAAAGATCCTGAAGCAGAGATTCTTTCTTCCACTGGCATTAGGTCATTGCAAACCAGAAAGGAAGTTAAAAATGAACAAGGAACTATGTATACGGACCAAAGCCTGCGGGTTAGATTGGGCTGGGGAATCCTCTGTTTATATCTTCTTCCCCTTCCGATCAACTGTCCTTCCACCAAAGATACATTTGTTTTCAGTGAGAGTCCTTCCAACTGCTCCAGCTGCACTCCCTTGCTGTCAATATGTGCTGCTGGAGCTCCCACTAAATAAAGAAGGATGTAAATGTGTTGGAAGCAGTTCATGTTGTGTAAGGGTATCAGGACCCTGGAACAACCTGACAATGATGTCAAGGATCTGTACATCACTGAATACAAAAAGCAGCGTGGGCAGAAGAGGAGCACACTAGATGTCTAAAGACTCTGGAAGAAATGCCAAACCAGACAACACCAAGAAGATAGATTAGTCCTTACCTAATGTGACTAGAATTCAGAATCTGCTATATCTATGATTACTACATTTGCTGTGAGTGTATAAGAGTCACTGTGACATCCAGGCCTGAAGACAGTTCTTGACTCTTCCTTCTCCTCAATCAGTCTCCTCAATCAAACCCAAACTCAAAATGTGGCATCAAATCACAGGATGAAAGATAATGGCAGTTACAGGATATAGTGCCAAGAAGGCTTGGAACAATGCAACAATGAAGATCAAGAAACAGATCTAAGATCATCAGGCGAAATGAAGAATTCAAAATATAATCTTTTTTCAAAAAAATCATCGGTATAACTTTAAGAACAGCCAGGGAAAAAGCATCACAGTGCTGAACAGCAGCTGTGAAGGAAATATCTCTGAACAGAAAACTCTTTCAAATCTCAAAAAACCTTTTAAGAAAAAAATTAGACAAAAAGGTAAAATTCTGTTGATCATGGAGAGTCCAAACTACAAAGGGTGGAATGAGGTGACTTCCTCACAGTTCTTTTGGTTTCCATCACTGGGATCACATTGCACCATTGCTCTCCAGGCAACTGCAATCTCCAGTTTGAATAGCCAGTCAGTTAGGCCCCAGGCTTTTTAATTCAGAGTCTTTGAGTGTTATCCTTTACTCCGCAAGAGAGAGAGAGAGAGAGAGAGAGAATGGTTCCTTGCAAATTTCTCCATAACTGGACATGGGTTTTTACTTCCTCCTTTTTCCAGGGGAGGCACCTGTCTTTGTTACAGGCTACTTGGATGCTTTCCTTAACTACTGGGGTTTTCCTTTGTCGTGGGGAGAAACCTATCCTTCACTGCAGGCTTCTGGAAGTTCAGTTTTCAACTGCTTTGCTCCCAGGTCTGTGACAAACAGAAACTAACATCCAAAATTGTTTCAGTCAAGGTGGTCTACACAGGCTGGTCGAGCACATGTATCAAATCCAGCTTCACTTAGGTCCAGTCCTGATATACATTCAATCCAAGTCCATCTTTGATTTTGATGTGGGTCTATCTCAAATATGTGTCAAGCAAAGAGGCCAAACTGGCAGGGCAACAACTGCAAGCCCTGGTAGCTGTACAGGGTGGTACAACAGTTTGTTTCCTGATGTACATCCTACAGTGCCACAGACATTTGAAGCATTGACCCCAAAGTATGTAGATATTGAATTGTGGGCCAGATATTGATATGGTACTTTGTCAAACACTTTCTTAAAATCCATTTAAATATCATTCCCTTCAGCAACCTTCTCTATTACTTCATCAAAAATTCAAAACCATGCCAGCTCTTCTCAATTAATGCAACCTTCACTGAGAGCTTATTGACATTTTTTTCCAATTATTGTTTCTAACATAATCCGTACCTTTATCACCAACAGGTTTAACAATTTCTGAGCTGCCTCATGTATTCCACCCTCCATAAACAGTATCTCATCCTAAATCCTGTTGCTCGTGTTTGAACCTGCGCCAAGTCTCCATTATCCACCTCCATGTGCTTGCCGACCTTCATGACCTTTATGGGCACCCCTTTTAAACTTCAGATGCTAGCAGTGGGTGCAATTTTCTCACAGTCTTATTCCCACTAATCAATACTAGTCCCTGCAGCCCTAAAACCCACCTTGCAGTCTGCATTTCCCCATGTTTTAACAATCCTGTGAAGTACAATACCCAACAGGTCAGGCAAATAAAAATTCAGCCTGCTTCTTCAGTATTTTTATTACCATAGAATCCCTATAGTGTGGAAACAGGCCCTTTGGCCAATCAAGTCCACACTGACCCTCCAAAGAGCATCCCAATCAGCCCCACCCCTTTACCATATCCCTGTAACCGTGCATTTCCCATGGCTAATCCACCTAACCTGCACATCCCTGGACAATAGGGGCAATTTAGTATGGCCAATCCACCTAACTTGCGCCTCTTTAGACTGTGGGAGAAAACCAGAGCACCTGGAGGATACGCATGCAGACACAGGGAGAATGTGCAAACTCCACTCAGACAGTCGCCTGAAGGTGGCATCAAACTCGGATCCCTGGCACTGTGAGGCAGCAATGTTAACCACCGAGCCACCATGCCGCCCCTTGCAGTGTACAGTCTGTTTAAATATGTGTAGATTCACTTTGTATCCAAACAACTCAGAGTGTAACTCCCAAATTGTCTTACAAATTGAAGTCCCAAAATCTGACAATTAGTGTGACAAAAGCATTGTGCAAAGGCTCTTATCATGAAGTGATATTTTTCCTAACTCTCATTTGGAAGGCCAGAGTTCATGCTGCATGGGTGTATAATACACTTCTGAACAAGTTAATCAACATGATCGAGAAAGCATAGTGATAAGAAAAACATTTTAGCTCTGTTGATCAAATTTGGCAGTCAAAAACCAAGAGAAAGTTGAAGGTAGTGCTATGCTGCCACCTAGTTGGGATTCAGAGGGCCAGACACAAATTTAACCAAGATTTGGCTGGCCACTTGCTAACAGGATATCTGTGCAAGTGAAAACACTGATTGAGACATAGGGAGCTGGGAGTCACTATTTGTGATTGTCAAAGGTAAAGGTTTAAAACATGACAATGAGCTGACAAGAAGAAACCTCTTCTGATGTTGGTGGCAATACCCCATTCCTCTTTTTGTTGTTGGCCTACTGGGCCACTTTCATTCACTGGTAAAGGCAGTCGGGCTACATATCATTTAGCCCTATGTATATTGATTGGATCCAGTCTGAGTCCATCTCTCGCTTTGAATTGGTTCCAAACTGAGTTTGTCTCAGTTCCACTCTGTTCCACTGTTCAACTCTGGATGTGTCTCTGGTTTTGATCTGGCTCCAATCCACATCTATCTCTACTTTTCGTTCAGTTCCAGTGGATGTGTATCTCTGACCTTGATTGGGTCCTGTCCAGGATATCTCTGATCTTGTTCCATGCTGGTCATTTATCTGATTTTGAACAGTTCCAGTCTGGGTGTATCTCTGATCCAAGGCCACTCTGGACCTGAGTCTAGTTTGTTCTTTTCCCCAGTCTATCTCTGATCCAAACCCACTATAGATCTATTTCTGAGCTGGTTCCAGTCCAGTGTACCCCTAAGCTGGATCCACTCTAGGAATGTCTCTGATCTGGTTCCAGTCCAGGTCTATTTCTGAATAAGATCCACCCTGGGTCTATTTCGATCTGGTTCCAGTCTACATCATATGTCTGATCTATCTATCGTGTTCATGACTATCTCTGCTCCAGTTTCAGTCTGGGTCAAATGCTGATCTGGTTCTATTCTGTGTCTTCTTTCCATCTAGTTCCAGTTTGGGTTTATCTCTGCTCTATGTCCACTGCGGGCCTATCTTTGACTTGTTTCCTGTCCCAGTAGATCTGATCTAAATCTGGTCGGGGTCTATCTCCAATCTGGTTCCAGACCGGGTCTATATCTGAGCTGGTTCTCGTCCATGCCTATCTCCAATCTGGTTCCAATCGGGGTCTATGTCCGAATGTTTTTCCCAGTCCTTGTCTAACTCTAATTCGGATCTGTCTCTGGTTTTGGTCCGGCTCCAGTCTGGGTCATGTGCTGAGTGCTGTGTGTGAGTGCGGACAGTGAGACGGAGACAGAATCCGGCACTCATTCGCGGAGCGGAGACAGCGGGTCAGTCCGGGCGGTCCCGGGCTCTCTCACCAGGAACAGGGGCTCAGTCCGGGCAGTCCCGGGCTCTCTCACCGGGACAGGGGTTCAGCCCGGGCGGTCCCGGGCTCTCTCACCGGGGACAGGGGTTCAGCCCGGGCGGTCCCGTGCTCTCTCACCGGGGACAGGGGTTCAGCCCGGGCGGTCCCGGACTCGCTTTCTGGGGTAGGGCTGCCCTCCAGGGGATGGCACGGCGGCGCGGTGAGTCGAGCAGCCCGGGTACAGAGCGTAGCCTGGAGGCGGGCAGCCGGGAGATGAGTGAGCCGTGGAAAGGGGCTCTGGGCTGTGTGGGGGTGGCCCTGCTCTTTCTCATGACCATCGGGGTACTGTACTGGCAAGTGGCCGAACGGCCAGAGCCTGCCTGGCTGGTGAAGGGCCAGCTCAGCGGGCTGCTGTGGCACAGCAAGAAGTCAGCGCTGGCCCTTCGCTCCGTGCTCGGGGAGCAGCCTTTCGCCCTCATCCAGCCTCGGCACCTGCCACTTTCCGGACACACCCTCCTTACTAACCGCTGCTGGTTCAACCAGAGCCGCCTGTGCTCCAGTTGGGATGGCGTGAGTGAGCTGCAAATCCTGCTGGAACCCATCAACCAGAGCCTGGCCGAATGTTACCGAGTGGAGTGGACCCCTAGACACTGCCAAGTGGCCCTCAAGGTAAATCCACTGCTCCCAGTCAAACTGAAACTTGTTTAGCAGTTCAATGTGCTTTCTTACTGGGCTGTCATCGACAAAAAATGTCAGGCACACAGTCCCACATGTTTAAATGGCAGGGACAATTCATTCCGTTGTACCATCAAGTAATACCCGGAGTAGTGTGTGCCACAAGGCTGAGACCTCAACTGTTCACACTTGACAGTAGTAGTATCGATGATCCTGACCCTGCGGTTGCCAAATCAACTTATTGTACAGAAATAAATTGTAAAGAAGATATAGCGAAGCTACAAAAGGATGTCAATAAGGTGATTAGGCAAAGATCTGGTAAACAGGGTATAACGTAGGGAAGTGTGAAATTGTCCACTTTGGCAGAGAATGAAAAAAGAGCATGTTATCTAAATGGTGATTGCAGATGTTTCTGATGTGCAAGGGTGGGGGGTTTGGGTGCTCTGTGTCATTTATTGTGTGAAGAATTGAATATAAAAGTAGGAAGGTTACGCTTCAGTTATACAGGGCACTGGTAAGATTGCATCTGCAGGACTGTGACACTATTAGCCTCCTTACTTAAGAAAGGATGTAAATGCTTTGGAAGTTGTTTGGAGAAGGTTTACCAAACAAATACCTGGAATGAAGAACTTGTCTAGATTTTCCTCATAAGACAGGCTCAGTTTGTTCCACTGGAGTTTAAAAAGTAAGAGGAGACTTGATTGAACATTCAGATCCTGATAAGTTTTGGCATCTTGTGGAGTGTCAGTCAAGCAGTCTGCTTTATCCTCAATGTCAAGCTTCTTGAATGTTGTTGGAGCTGCAGTAATCTAAGCAAATGGGGAGTATTCCGTCACATTCCTGACTTGTGCTTTGTAGATGATGGACAGGCTTTGAGGAATCAGGAGGTGAGTTATTGACTGCAGTGTTCCTAGCCTCTGATCTGCTATTGTAGCCACTGTATTTACATGGCAGGTCAAGTTCAGTTTCTGGTCAGTGGTAACTCTGAGATATTACAAATAATCATACAACCCAATGCACTTCAATGCACCACCCTGTTCCCTGGCCAACATCTCTGTCTCCGGCTTGCTCCAGTGAAGCCCAACGCAAGCTGGAGGAACAACCCTTCATTTTCCACTTGGGGACCCTACAGCCCTTCGGACTCAATATTGAGTTCAATAATTTTAGGGCCTAAACTCTCCCATGTCCCAGCTCCTCACCCCACACACCAGGCCCTTTACCACATAGCCTGCCACTACACACCCCCTGTTGTTAGTCACTAACAGTCCTCATTAACAACTACTCACCTCCCAACCTGATCATTAGCAACTCCTTTGTCTGTCCAACTGTCTTTCTCTCTCTTTGGGCTCTACCCTATCGTTTACTCCCAACCCCACCCACCTCCCTATTTTCTGCCCATAAGCTGACGTTTTCCCAGCCACACTCAGTTCTGAAGAAGGGTCACTGGACCTGAAACGTTAACTCTGTTTTCTCCTTCACAGATGCTGCCAGACCTGCTGAGCTTTTCTAGCAACTTTGTTTTTGTTAATATCCTAGTGTACCTTCTCTGAACTATCTCCACCGGAATGATATCTTTCCTTAAATGAGGAAACCAAAATTGCTCTCAGTGATCAAGATGTCTCATCAACATCTATAGTTGAAGTAAGTCTTCCGCACACTTCTCCTGTGCCTTTGAAATAAGGGCCAACATCCCAGTAGCCTTGATAACAAGGCGTGGGGCTGGATGAACACAGCAGGCCAAGCAGCATCATAGAAGCAGGAAAGCTTGATGTTTCGGGCCTAGACCCTTCATCAGAAAATCAGAATCTCTGATTCCAGTAGCCTTCCTGATTCCCCGCTGCACCTGTGTGCTGGCTTTCTGTGTTTCATATACAAGTACCTCCAAGTCCTTTGTGTTGCAGCTTTCTGCAGTTTTTCTCCATTTAAATAATATTCCGTTCTTTAGTTCTACCTTCCAAAATGAACAACTTGACATTTGCCAACTTTTTGCCCACTTACTTAACCTATCATTGTCAATCTGTAAACTGTTTGTAACCCTTTCACAACTTGCCTTTCCACCTATTTTTGTATCGCCTGCAAATCTGGCTACAGTACATTCACTTCCTTCCTCTAATATATATTGTAAACAGTTGCAGTCCCAGCACTGATCCCTGTGGAACCCCACTGGTCACAGGTCGCCAAATTAAGAAAGAAACCCTTATCCCCACTTGCTGTTCTCTGCCCATTAGCCAATTCTCTATTCATCCCAACATACTACCTCCAACACTGTGGCTCTTATGTCTTAACCCTTTGTGAGGTACTTTGTTAAACATTGTCTGCAAGTCCAAATACAACTCATCTACTGTTCCCCTCTATCACTCTGGTTGAGGTTTCCTCAAAAAAACTTTAATAAATCAGTAAGACATGATTTCCCTTTCATGACGCCATGCTGACTTTGCTCGATTAGAGATTTCATGGCCATCTGTAAGCTCTGAATTTCAAATTTTTTTTTTGTTGAATTCAAATTCCCCTATCTGCTGTCGAGGGATTCGAACACCAGTCCACAAAACATAACCTGGGTCTCTAGATTATTCATCTACCTATAATATCATTAGGCCGTTACCTGTCCCTGTAAAGGCTATACATACATGTATATTGTTTGCAGTATCTAATTGGTAGGAGTGGCAGGGGAGGATGAAAATATTTAAATCAAAAAATGTAGAGATTAAGCAGCAGTTGATATCAGCAACAATACTGTCTGTAGCTGGGTCAGACCCAGGAAGGGATAAGATGAATATAACAGAGTTATAATTTAGTTGGAACTCAGTAGAACAGGAAGGCAAGCATTGTGGCAATTGAGCCTGGAAGAAACTTAAAAAGTTAGATGTGTCCTTTTATCAGTGTTGAATGAATCACTGGATAGTGCAGAGTCAACACTCCAAACAATTTCTTCAAAATGTTGAACAATGACTATTCATCAGGAATGATCAACCTGGATGGTTTGTTATAGAGAATTTTTATTGTATCTTAGAGAAACAGTATTAGTACAGTGAATGTAAGCAGGTCTTGGTTTGTGGATTCCCAAATATCACAATGTCAATGAGACTCTCAGCACAGAAAAAGACATATCATATCCATGCTGGTCAAAATCAACTACCTAACTATTTTAATCCTATTTTCCAGCACTTGGCCCATTTCTTGCATGCCTTGGCACCGCAAATGCACATCTAAATACTTAGGGTCATAGAGATGCACACATGGAAACAGATATTCTCCATTAATCTATCCCATTTTCCCACGTTTGCCCTATATCCTTCTAAAACCTTTCTCTTCATATACCCAGCCAGATGCCTTTTAAATATTGGAATTGTACCAGCCTCCACTACGTCCTGTGGCAGCTCATTTCATACACACACCACCCTTTGCGTGAAAATGTGCCTCTTAGGTCCCTTTTAAATCTTTCCCTTATAACCTTAAACCTATGCCCTCTAGTTTTGGACTCCCCTACCCTTTTGAAAAGACCTTGACTATTCACCCTATCCATGTCCCTTGTGATTTTATAAACTTCTATGAGGTCGCCCTTCAGCCTCTGACACTCCAGGGAAAATAGTCCCAGCCTATTTAACGTCTCCGTATAGCTCAAATCCTCCAACCCTGGCAACATCCTTGTATATCCTTTATGAAGAAAGATTGAGCAGTTTAGGCCTACTCTCTCTGGAGTTCAGGAGAATGAGGGAAGCTCTAACTAAAGTGTATAAGATGCTAAAGAAGATTGATAAAGTGAACACAGAGCAGTTGCTTCCTCATGTCAGGCAATTTAGAATGAGGAGTCTAGTTTTAAGCTAAGGAGTTACAGATTTTAAATAGAGATGAGGAGAAATAGCATCTCTTAAAGGGTCATGTATTTATGTAATTCATTACCCTACAGTGTGGTGGATGCTGGGACACTGAATAACTTTGATAGATATTTAATTAGTAATGAATTGAGGGTTTGGATAGCAGGCAGGAAAGTGAAGTTGAGGCTAAAGTGTGACCAGCCATGATAATATTAAATGGCTTAGTAGGCTCGAGGAGCTGAATTGCCTACTTCCATTCCTAGTTCTTGTTTTTCTTACCTGAACTTGCCAACGTGTAGTGTGACTGACTCTTAACTGTCCTCTGAAATGATCCTAACAAGCCAGTTAGTTCAAGTGGCAACTGGGGGTGGGCAATAAATGCTGGTTCCCCCCGGCAACACCCATTCCATGAATGAATTTTTAAAATTCTCTCATTTCACGAGAGTAAACTAAACTAAACCATACTGATTCAAGGATAAAAGGTACTGCAGATGCTGGAGAATCCGAGATAACAAGCATGGGGCTGGATGAACACAGCAGGTCAGGCAGCATCATAGGAGCAGGAAAACTTGACGTTTCGGGCCTAAACCCTTCATCAGAAATGGGGGAGGGGAAGAGGGTTCTGAAATAAATAGGGAGAGAGGGGGAGGTGGATAGAGGAGAGGATAGGTGGAGAGGAGGCAGACAAGTCGAAGAGGCGGGGATGGAGCTTCTAGTCGAAGAGGCGGGGATGGAGCTCTAGTCGAAGAGGCGGGGATGGAGCATAGGTCTTTCAGTAACTCTTTAAATTGGTACCTGTTTAAAATTCTACTTTTAACAAATTAGAATCAAGCATCAACTTTGACATTACATTTCTGAGCTGTGGGGACTGTGTGCACAAATCCACTTGAATGAAGCAATGTGACAAACAATCAACTCATGTGGATCAAGGTTGAGGCAGTCCCTTTCTTTCTTGACTGGAGTAACTGAATCATAGAATCCCTATAGTGTGGAAAGAGGCCATTCAGTCATTAAGTCTGCACCAACCTCCTGAACAGCATCCCATCCAGTCCCTGCATCCTCTCCCTATCCCTGTGAGCCTGCTTTTCCCATGGTAATCCACCTATCCTATGCATCCTTATACACAATGGGGCAATTAAGCACTGCCAATCCACCTAACTTGCTCATTTTTGGACTGGAGCACCCGCCAGAAACCCACAGAGACATGGGGAGAATGTGCAAACTCCAAGCAGACAGTCACCCGAGGATGGAATTGAACCCCGATCGCTGCTGTTGTGAAGCAGCAATGCTAACCACTGAGCCACCATACCGCCCCCTCTTGGGGAAAATGAACTATTTTTCTGCAATGGTCCAAAATAATTTGATGAGGAGTACAGCTATGTGCAAAGCAAATTCCAGAAAAATATAAAACTGAGGCCTCAGATCACAAACTTGGTCTCTGGACTTAAATATACTGGATAGACAGTATTGGAGTATTTTAGCAACTCTGGATATCCTCAAGTTCTTTTAATTAAAGTTTGAATCTGTCTTAACGTATGTTAACCCTTCCATAACTGTTTAAAAAACCTGAAAAGTTGTCCAAGCAATTTTATTCATTTCCTATTTGAAACTCAACAAGCAAATTAATCTGTACTTTACAGAATTTAAGAAATCAATAATTAACAGGTGATGGATAATTTGGCCAATTTGAATGGACAAGCATGATAGATCCAAGTCATTAAATTCCTATGTTGATTATTAATGAATGAAATGGCATTTTGAAGGGAAAACTGGGTGAAAATGGGCTTAAGAGGTGGAATGGCATACATCAGTCCTTACCTACTGTACAATGACAGGTCTGAGGTGACTTGAAAATTACATTCAACAGAAAAGTTTGGAATCTGTTGGCTCCTTAGCACGTTCACTAATTTGATAACTGAATTAGGGTGGGCCCATTTATATCCAATGCACTGCTGAGTAACGCTGTAATGGGTTTAGCAGATCAGTGCTATTAACTTAAAAATCTTCCCACTCACTCTAAATAATCTAGCAAACCAAATACAATGGGAAAGGTACCCTGGATGCAAACACTTTGTAGTGCCCTGAATTGTTAGATCTACCAACTTACTACACTTCAGCTAAATGCAAGACAGTGCATTCCGTACTGGAGGAGCAGAGACACCATTTATTTCTCAGTATCAGGATCTGGAAATTCAATACAATAATGGAATTTTGAAAATGCCAGACACCTTTATAAGGCAAGCAGCTTATATCTTGTAGATCAAGGAAGGTATCATCACTTTCATGTTTTATCTTAGCAAAAGATATTAATAAGAGAATGTCAAGCTAGAGTTCCTATGGAATACCTCAATGCTGTAAGAAATTAACATAATCAACAAGTCCAAAAGAGCATATCTGAAGTTTTGGAATTGTAGACATTGCTTATAATGGAATGTTTCTTCTGCAGTCACATGTTACAGTTCTATTATTCAATGACCACATCCAAATAATGCATTCAATGTGCTATGTTAAGTATCAGGTTAAGAGGTCTGGGGAAACTTTTTGTTCATCAAAACAATTTTGATCGTCTACAATGTTCAATGAGTTATTGAATATTATGAGGGTTTCCACCACACTTACAAGCAGTTAATTACACATTCCTATCACCCTGTGGGTGAAAGCTTCCTTCCTCACATTTCTCATGTTTCAGGCATTGACTGTTTAGTGTACCTGCCATGTCATGTCCATGGACTGTCTACTGTGTGTGTTGCGTCATCTGTGCGGGGTGTCTAATGTACCTACCATGTCATGTGTGCAGAGTGTCATGTGCACAATGTATGCTAAGTGTGTTAAATGCACCAGTTGTGTTGTGTCTGACAGCTGTTACTCATTAGGGGCATTTAAACAGTCCTTGGATAAGCATATGGATGACGATGGGATAGTGTAGGGGGATGGGCTTAGATTAGTTCACAGGTCGGCGCAACATCGAGGGCCGAAGGGCCTGTTCTGCGCTGTATTGTCCTATGTTCTATGCTGGCCCACATTCTCACTCTCAATGCAGTAATCCAACAGTAGGAGATTTCCTGGCTTGTTGCACCTACTCTAGAAAAAGTGTAGCAAATAAGTTGAACTTTGTTTCTGGTGGGAGGTGGAGAATGGTGTTGGAGCCAAGTGGCTGGCTACAAGGCCAGACCCAGTTCTTTGAGATTTGATTCCAGTTGGTGAATATTAGGTCCTCCAGCTCTCACCTTCCCATTGCATCATCCTACACACACTTCGCAAGTCTCATCCATACCAGCACATGCCATCCATATACCTCAAATGGCCCCCCATTCACTGCAGGGCCACCCATGCTTTTCCATTATCGCTAAGGCTTCTTATAGCCCACACACCTCCCATTTCTTTCATTCACAACATTAGTGTTGGCAATTCTAGCCTCCTGAGTAATCACACTGGATCATGTACAGAGCTGGAACAATATAGTTCTGAGAAAAGATTGGCAAGGCTGAGGTGGTTATCCTTTGAACAGATGAGGCTAAGGAATTTTAATTGAGGTGTACAAAACAGTGAGAGTCTTGGATGGGAAGCACATGGGTCAGTGACTTGGCATAGGTGGGCATTCTTTACTCATTCATGGGATGAGAGTGTCACTGACCAGGCAGCATTTATTGCCCATCCCTGATTGCCCAGAGGGCAGTTAAGAGTCAACCACATTGCTGTGGGTTCTGGAGTCATGTGTAGGCCAGACCAGGTAAAGATGGCAATTTCCTTCCCCAAAGGACGTTAGTGAACCAGAAGGGTTTTTCTGGCAATCAGCAATGGATTCATCGTCATCATTAGATTCTTAATTCCAGATTTTTTTTAATTGAATTCAAACTCCACCATCTGCCCTTGTGGGATTCAAACCTGGGTCCCCAGAACAATATCTGGGTCTCTGGAATAATAATCATCCAGCGATAATACCACTAGGCCATCGCCTCCCCATGATTTTAGAGTGATTACTAGAAGAACTTGAGAGAAGTTGAAGAAATGTGATCTCTGTCAAAGAGTGGTCGGCGTCTGAAACTGACTGTCTGAAAGGGTAGTCGAGGCAGAAACCCTCAGCTCAATTAAATAATGTCTGGATATGCACTTGAAGTCCTATATCATCCGATGATATGGTACCAGATGGTGAAATACGGGATTAAGCTGCGTAGTTTGTTTCTCAAGAAGTGCAGACTCACTGGGCAGAGTTGGCACCTTCTGTGCTGTGTTTTCAAAATAGCTGAAGAGGAGGAAGATCAGGGATATTGGGAGAGGGTTGGGCAGTGGCAGTGTATGAATTATTCCTTGGGAGTGTCAGTCCAGTGGGTTGATTGGATCTCCTCTTGTGCTGTAATGATTTCAGATGATACAACAGCAGTTAAGTATTAATAATGTTTTCCTGATACCCTTGAGGATTATGTCGACAGCTTTTGAAGTTAATATTACTGATTATTTTTCAACTGAAAGATATAGGCTTCTATTGTAAATTAAAGGGACGATGATTTAAATACCACTGCAGTTTGACTGTTCCTCAACTATTGTTATTGAGCATTTAATGTCCGCTGTAGCAAAAAAAAGGCATGAGTTGCAGACTGCATGATAAGGTAAGAATGAGGCCTGAATGATTTTGTGACCTATAGTGTGAATGAATTATCTGCACTGTGTTGTGGAATTGCCTGACTAGCGCCTTGCCTCCAACAATTGTTGCCCTTGGTCATTTATTTCCTCACTGTTCAGATCTTAGTGTGTAAATCAGCTGCCTTGTTGCTCAAATAGCATAAGTGGCAGTGTTGACATGTTCTGGGCTATTTCAGATGTTATAATTTATAAAACTGGATTTTAAAATTACGTCTTTGAATGTTCAAACTACCTGTTATGTATCAGATAATTACTTTGCAAATCTGAAATGCCCTGTCTACATCTGTGTAAGTGTTCATAGGCCAGAGCTGGCACCTAATGTGAGTTAACCAGCAGTAGAATTAGATTAATGAGCCATTCAAAGACCAAATGTAATCCCTATAAAAGATTAGCAGATTGTACCTGGCTTTGAGTGTTCCAGCAAACAGAGAGAATATTGGTATGAGGCTCAGACAGAGAGGATCAGGGCTCAATGACTGAGCTTTACACCATGTACAATTCATCAACCCCACCTCCAGTTTGATAACCGCCATCATCATCAGGCAAGTCTGGAGTGCGGGGAAAAGATGTTATGGCTGTCACTCACCGAACCCTGTGAGTGCATAGCAAGGGTCATCTCCCTGGTGACTAATACTTTCTGAGTATATCTAACAGGAAAACTAAATGAGTAGTCAGTGAATCAGATCCTTTGGTACTAGTGTGTACAAACTTTCTTTGGCTTGCCCTGCAATGGAGTATGATTATGTGAAGGGATGTTATTGTAGGGGAGGTCAGGAAAGCTGAGCAGCAGGAAGTCACGCGGAATGGTTTTTGATCTGGCTAATCCGCAGGCTGGGAATCCGCTAAACTGAGGTGGTAATTGACAGTAAAAAAAACTTGCATTTATTCAATGCCTTACATAACCATGGCATGGCATAAAGTGCTTTGTTGGCAATAACGTACTTTCGAAGTTTGGTCACTGTTGTAATATAAGAAGCTATAGGGGGAGGCGATGGCCGAGTGGTATTATCGCTAGACTGTTAAGCCAGAGACCCAGATAATGTTCTGGCAACCCAGGTTCAAAACCTGCCACAGCAGATGGTGGAATTTGAATTCAATAAGTATCTGGAATTAAGAGTCTAATAATGACTGTGAATCCATTTTCAATTTTTGGAAAAACCCAGCTGATTCATTTATGTCCTCTAGGGAAGGAAACTGCCATCCCTGCCTGGTCTGGCCTACATGTGACTCCAGACCCACAACAAAGAGTGGTTGACTCTTAACTGCCCTGTGGGCAACTAGGGATGGGCAATGAATTCTGCCTGGTCAGAGACTCCCTCATTTTGTGAATGAATAAAAATTTGCTAGACAGACAGTTGAGCTCCCATGAACACTATGATCATGGGCAGAAATCCTTGCTTTTTGTGTCATTCATGAACATATAAATTCCCTGCTTCTTTTTTTCAAAATAATGGCATGGAATCATTTGCATTCACCTGAGAGGGCAAAAGCCTTATGGTAACATTCAATGTAGCACTGGACTGGCAACCAGGATTATTGTGCTCAGGGGTCTAATTCAGGACTTGGCCCATCAGACTTGTAACTCAGAGGCAAGAGAGCTCCCGGTGGTTTGTAACAACGTGGAGACTTTTGTGTGATTGCTTGACCTCCACAGTGACAGGATGGAGTTTGATAGGACATGGAACAAAGCCAGGTGCTTCAATGACACAAGCCTTCCCCCTAGCTAACTGTCTCTCACCTTGGATAGCAGACATTTACAGGAAGAGGTGGCACATGGATTTATTTTTCTTTTCTCGTTCATACGAGAACACAGGAATTCGAAGCAGGATTAAGCTAATTCACCCCTTGAACCTGCTCGATTAGAATCCCTACAGTGTGGAAACAGGCCCTTCGGCCCAACAAGTCCACACCGACCCTCAGAGCATCCCACCCAGACCCACCCCCCATAACCCGCACACCCCTGAACACTATGGGCAATTTAGCATGGCCAATCCACCTAGCCTGCACATCTTTGGACTGTGGGAGGAAACCGGAGCACCCGGAGGAAACCCACGCAGACATGGGAAGAATGTGCAAACTCCGCACAGACAGTCACCTGGGGTTGGAATCAAACCTGGGTCCCTGGCGCTGCGAGGCTGCAGCGCTAACCACTGAGCCACCGTGCCACCCTCTGCTTTCAATGACATCATGCCTGCTCTGAATGTGTCTTAACTGTACCTTTCTGTCACCGCCCCTGAAATAATCCTTGAATCCCTTGTCAATGAAAGATTATCTAACTTTATCTAGAATTCAACGATCCAGCCTCCTCTTTGGGGAAGAGAATTTCCCAGACTAGCAGCTTTTGACATAAAAATAATTCCCACCTCATTCGTAAATGGGTGAACCTCTTATTTTTAACATGTTCTAGGTTTCCCCACAGAGGTAACATCCTCTCAAAATCCATCCTGTCAAATTCCTTTGCTTCACTAAGACCACCTTGCATTCTTCTAAACGCCAGCGGATTCAGGCCCAACATGTCCATCTTTCCTCATAAGGTAACCCTGTCACCCCAGGAAGAGGTTGAATCACTCTTCTTCTCTGAGTTGCAATTATATCCTTTCTTAAGTAAGGATACCAAACATGACAATGTACTTCAGATGTGGTCTCACCAAGCTCTGTGCAGCTACTGCAATACTTCCCGACGTTTATACTTGGTCTCTTTTTCACTAAAGTTCAACATTCCTTTTGCCTTCCTAATCACTTGTTGTATCTGCAATCTATTTTCTTGTGTTTCATGTACCAGGACACCCAGATCCTTCCGTAAGGTAGAGTTTGATAATAGCTCTCCATTCAGATAGTGTGCAGCTTTAAGATTTTTCCTGCCATCACGGACAAGTTCACTTGGTTAGAGACAAAAAAAACAGCAGGTGCTGGAATCCAAGGTAGACAAACAGGAGGCTGGAAGAACACAGCAGGCCAGGCAGCATCTGGAGGAAAGGAGCAGTCAAAGTTTCAGGTATTACCCTTTTTCAGGACTGGATGTGGGGATAGGTGGAGCTGCAGATAGAGGTTGGAGGGGTGGAGTCAGAATGGTGGTAATAGGTGGATACTGGTGGTAGTAACGATCTCGTTGGTCGATGGAGGGATAAATCTAGTTGCTGGCTAGAAGGGAGGGTCAGAAGATGGAATGGAAGGGAGGAGGCAGGGTTGGAAGGGAAGCCGGGGGATGGATGGGAAGGTTATTTGAAATTGGAGAACTGTGTTGAGTCCTACAGGCTGTAGGGTGCCCAGGCAAAAGATAAGGTGTTGTTCTTCAAATTTGCATTCCGAGTCGCTGCGACACTGGAGGAGGATGAGGACGATCATGTCAGAGGGGGAGTTAAAATGGGCGGTGACCGGAAGGTTAGGTTGGCCATTACAGGCCAGACAGAGATGCTTGGCGAAATGGTCACCTAGTCTACGTTTGGTCACTCCAAGGTAGAGAAGACCATATCGGGAGCACTGGATGCAATAGACTAGGTTGGAGGAAATGCAGAAGAAGCTTTGTCTCACCTGGGAGGGCTGTTTAGGGCCCTGAATGGAGGTGGTGTGTGGGCAGGTATTTCATCTTTTGTGGTTGGGGGGAAGGTAGCGGGTGGGTTGGAGTGGTTGGTGGGGAGTGTGGCGCAAACTAAGGAGTGGCAAAGGGAACGATCCTTGCGGAAGGCAGCGAGGAGTGGGGAGTGGAAGATGTTTCAGGTGGTGGGGTCTAATTGGAATTTGCGGAAGTGTTTGAGGAAACTCTACTGAAGAAGGATCCCGATCTGAAACGTCAACTTTCCTGCTCCACTGATGCTGCCTGGCCTGCTGTGTTCCTGCAGCTCCACACTCTGTTATCTCCTCCAACCTAGCCTATTGTGTCTGGTGCTCCCGATGCGGTCTTCTCTACATTGGTAAGACCAAATGTAGTCTAGGCGACCATTCCGCCAAGCATCTCCGCCTGGTCCATAATGGCCAACCAAACCTCCCAGTCACTGCCCATTAACTCCCCAACCCCCCTCCCCACCAACTCCCCCTCTGACATGTCCGTCCTCAGCCTCCTCCAGTGTCGTAACCACTCAGAATGCAAATTTGAAGAAAAACACCCTGTCTTCTGCCTCGGCACCCTACAGCCTGTAGGACTCAACATTGACTTCTCCAATTTCAAATAACCTATCCACCCATTCCCCAGCTTCCCTTCCAGCCCCACCTCCTCCCTTCCATTCCACCTTCGTACCCTCCCTTCCAACAACCAACCAGATTCATCACTCCCTTCGACCAACCAGGTCATACCTACCACCAGTGTCCACCTATTACCACCATTCTGCCTCCACCCCTCCAACCCCTTTATCTGCAGTTCCACCTACCCCCACCTCCAGTCCTGAAGAAGGGTAATACCTGACTGCTCCTCCAGATGCTGCCTGGCCTCTTATGTTCTTCCAACCTCCTATTTGTCCACCATGGACAAGTTCACATTTTCCCACATTGTATTCCATCTTGCCCGGTTACTTAACTTACCTTTGCTGACTCTTTGTGTCCTCTTTGCAACTTAGTTTCCAACCTATCTTTGTGACATCAGAAAATATGTTACTGTACATTCAGTTCCTTCACCCAAGTCATGAAATAGATTGTAAATAGTTGAGGATCCAGCACTGACCACTGTGGTACTCCACTAGTTCACCTTGCCAACCAGAAAATGACCCATTTACCCCCACTCACTGCTCATTAGCTGACTGATCCTTTACATATGTTGAGATAACAAGGTGTAGAGCTGGATGAACACAGCGGGCTGAGCAGGAAAGCTGACGTTTTGGTTCTGGACCCTTCTTCGTAGAACATAGAACATTACAGTGCAGTGCAGTACAGGCCCTTCGGCCCTTGATGTTGCGCCGACCTGTGAGACCAATCTGAAGCCCATCTAACCTACACTATTCCATTATCATCCATATGTTTATCCAATGACCATTCGAATGCCCTTAAAGTTGGCGAGTCTACTACTGTTGCAGGCAGGGCATTCCACGCCTTTACTACTCTCTGAGTAAAGAACCTACCTCTGACATCTGTCCTATACCTATCACCCCTCAATTTAAAGTTACGTCCCCTCGTGCTAGTCATCACCATCCGAGAAAAAAGGGTCTCACTGTCCACCCTATCTAATCCTCTGATCATCTTGTATGTCTCTATTAAGTCACCTCTTAACCTTCTTCTCTCTAACGAAAACAGCCTCAAGCCCCTCAGCCTTTCCTCATAAGACCTTCCCTCCATACCAGGCAACATCCTGGTAAATCTCCTCTGCACTCTATCCAGTGCTTCCACATCCTTCCTATAATGTGGTGACCAGAGCTGTACGCAATACTCCAAGTGCGGCCGCACCAGAGTTTTGTACAGCTGCAACATGACCTCATGGCTCCGAAACTCAATCCCTCTACCAATAAAACCTAACACACCGTACGCCTTCCTGACAACTCTATCCACGTGGGTGGCAACTTTCAGGGATCTATGCACACGGACACCGAGTTCACTCTGTTCATCCACACTACCGAGAATCTTACCATTAGCCCAGTACTCTGTATTCCTGTTACTCCTTCCAAAGTAAATCACCTCACACTTTTCGGCATTAAACTCCATTTGCCACCTTTCAGCCCAGCTCTGCAGCTTATCTATGTCCCTCTGTAACCTGAAACTTCCTTCTGCACTATCCACAACTCCACTGACTTTAGTGTCATCCGCAAATTTACTGAACCATGCTTCTACGCCCTCATCCAGGTCATTTATAAAAATGACAAACAGCAGTGGCCCCAAAACAGATCCTTGCGGTACACCCCTAGTAACTGAACTCCAGGATGAACATTTCCCATCAACCACCAACCTCTGTCTTCTTACAGCTACCGGATTTCTGATCCAAACCGCTAAATCACCCTCAATCCCACGCATCCATATTTTCTGCAATAGCCTAGCGTGGGGAACCTTATCAAACACTTTACTGAAATCCATATTCACCACATCAACCACTTTACCCTCATCCACCTGTTTGGTCTCCTTCTCAAAGAACTCAATAAGGTTTGTGAGGCACGACCTACCCTTCACAAAACCGTGTTGACTATCCCTAATCAAATTATTCCTTTCTAGATGATTATAAATCCTATCTCTTACAATGCTTTCTAACACTTTACCCACAACCGAAGTAAGGCTCACTGGTCTATAACTACCAGGGTTGTCTCTACTCCCCTTCTTGAACAAGGGGACAACATTTGCTATCCTCCAGTCTTCTGGCACTATTCCTGTAGACAATGACGACATAAAGATCAAAGCCAAAGGCTCTGCAATCTCATCCCTGGCTTCCCAGAGAATCCTAGGATAAATCCCATCCGGCCCAGGGGACTTATCTATTTTCACACTTTCCAGAATTGCTAACACTCCCTCCTTATGAACCTCAATCCCGTCTAGTCTAATAGCCTGTATCTCAGTATTCTCCTGATAACATTGTCTTTTTCATGTGTGAATACTGACGAAAAATATTCATTTAGCACCTCTCCTATCTCTTCGGACTCCGTGCACAACTTCCCACTACTGTCCTTGGCTGGCCCTAATCTTACTCTAGTCATTCTTTTGTTCCTGACATACCTATAGAAAGCTTTAGGGTTTTCCTTGATCCTCCCTGCCAAAGTCTTCTCATGTCCCCTCCTGGCTCTTCTTAGCTCTCTCTTTAGGTCGTTCCTGGCTAACTTGTAACTCTCAAGCGCCCTAACTGAGCCTTCACGCCTCATCTTTACATAAGCCTCCTTCTTCCTCTTGACAAGAGATTCAACTTCTTTAATAAACCACGGTTCCCTCACTCGACCACTTCCTCCCTGCCTGACAGGTGCATACTTATCAAGGCCACTCAGTAGCTGTTCCTTGAACAAGCTCCACATTTCAATTGTGCCCAGCCCCTGCAGTTTCCTTCCCCATCCTATGCATCCTAAATCTTGCCTAATCACCTCATAATTGCCTTTCCCCCAGCTATAACTCTTGCCCTGCGGTGTATACCTAGCCCTTTCCATCGCTAAAGTAAACGTAACCAAATTGTGGTCACTATCACTGGAGTGCTCGCCTACCTCCAATTCTAACACCTGGCCTGGTTCATTACCCAGTACCAAATCCGATGTGGCCTTGCCTCTTGTTGGCCTATCTACATACTGTGTCAGAAAACCCTCCTGCACACATTGGACAAAAACTGACCCATCTAAAGTACTCGAACTGTCATCAGCTTTCCTGCTCCTCTGATGCTGCTTGGACTGCAGTGTTCATCCAGCTCTACACCATGTTATCTCAGATTCTCCAGCATCAGCATTCCCACCAACTCTTTCCCTCTTTACATATGCTGTTTTGTTAGCCCTACGCTATAAGCTTTTACTTTGTGTGGTAACCTTTGATGTGATATTTTATCAGTTTCCTTCTAGAAATTCAAAAACAACCACCCTACGCCTTCCCCTTTATTCATCCTGCGTGTTACTTCTTAAAAGAACTTTAATAAACTAATTTTGAAAATCTTTCCAATTTTTTGACCTAACACTGATCTTTTGGGCACTGTACACTTGTTTTTTTTCAATTCCTTACTATCCTGATTCGTTAGTTAGCTGTGGATGGTACGTAGATATATTTAATTGAGAACTCAAAGAGAGTTATGAGAGTATTATCTCCTTAAATGTCTGTTATTGTTCCTGTCTATTCTTTAAACCTATTTTCCCAGTTCACATTAGCCAACCCTGCCATTATAGCCTTGCAGTTCCCTTTATTTTAAATTAAGACACTAGTCTTAGACCTGCGTGTGGCACTTTCTAACTAAATATGAAATTCTAGCGTGTTGTGGTCACTGCTGCCTAGAGGTTTCATTACTAGAGGTCATTTATCCATCTGTCCCATTGCCCCATTACCTGGTTTAAAATAGCCTACTCCCTGTTAGGAGTAGAACATGCTGCTGTAGATATTACAGTCTGTCTGCTCATCTTCCAATATACTTTTGCCAAACTGATATGCAAATCATTAGGAAGATTTAAGTCACCTGTGATTATAGGCATAATTAGTTACAGGACACTTTCTTTTTTTCAGTACCGTGTAATTATTGTCAGGCAGCCAATAAACTATTCCCACAAATGCCGACTTATGTTTGCTGTTTGTTATTGTATCCAAACTGATTGTTCGTTTTGATCTTCTGAACTAAGGTCAGCTTTCACTATTATATGAATATCATTTTTAATTAATGCTACTTCACCATCATTTCCTAGCTTCCTTGAAATGTAAGATATCCTTGAATATTTAGATCGCAGCCTTGGTCACCATGTGACAGCATTCACAACACCTTATTGAGGGAAGGAAGAGGGAAAGAATGGGGCTGCAAGTGACGGAGTGAGAGAAGAAGGCAATAGTAAGGTGGCTGGGGAAAAAAAGAGTCTGCAAGTGGAAGTGAGGGGGTGGTAATGTGTGGGGAGAATGAGGCTACAAATGGGGTTGTGGGAAGAAGGAAGCTTCTAGGTGGGAAGGAAGCAGAGGCTGTAAGGGATCTGAGTAGTGAGAAGTTGTAAATAAGAGAGAACAGTTTCAAACCTGTTAAAAGAATATTCGACTAACTGGGAGCTAGGACAAATGGAAACTACTGAGATAGTTAATTACTTGAAAATAGTAGAGAAACCTCTACCTTTAGGCTGAATAAGTTCAGGAGCTACTATATGGGAAAAATATTGTGAATGGGATTGTAATGTTTGTATTGTAAATTGTTAAATTCCGTTCTGGGATCGAAATCTGAGTTGCAGTAAAGTGGATGGTAATTGCCTGATAAAAGGATGAGATTGAATTGCTCAGTCTGTGGAAGGTAGGGTGACGTTTTTTTGTGTGGAAAAGTGTGTATCAGTACCTTTGAACAAACATTGATTGCTAACTTATCTGTAACATTTTGTGACAATTTATATATGGTGGTCTCTGAGAACGTGATGCTTTTGTATGGTGTGGTTTTCAGTTTAGAAAACAGCAATAACTACTTAGGACATTGATGAAATTTTGTTCTGCTACTGCGTGTATGTAAAGATGATACTTTTTTATTTTTCTATGTTTTGATGTGTTTCTATGTTTTTCTATGATTGTACACTGAAATGGGAAAAGGACAGTTTTAAAAGGAAAGGATTGTAGAAAGGATTGTTGCACTTTTTGAAAGCAAGTTACTTGACACTCATTGCAAGTGTTGTTTATGCTGTTCTTTTTTGAAGTAGTGGGGTACATTGCTACAGGTGAGCTGAAGACAGTGGAGTGTATGGATAGATATTTAGCCATCAACAAGTAGCTGATTGGTCTGTGGAGTGGTGACCAGTTGTTAAATTATTGAATTGCCTATTGACACTTATGTGATTGGCTCCTGGCTAGCTGAACACCTTGTGAATGTTTGGTAAGAAGCCATTGGACCTTCAAAAAGGAAGGTGCTGCCCTTTTCTCTGCATTTAAAAAATAAAGGCACTATAAGCCTGAAGAAAGCCAGTTTATTTTCCATCAGCGGTTGTAGTTAGTGGTGGTTTTTAACCAACAGGTCAAAGATTTTAAGAGTGACCTTGTTGCTCCGTGCTTCCTGCAAGCAAGTGATAGTGTCTGGAGAGGGAAAATCAAGGAGCAGTGGGTCCTGACAAGCAAAAATGATCATCCCACCTTAGTGATTGGGATCTATGGAAGTGCTTTCCTGGTCTTTCCCTCCACCCGCAACAATATTTTTTTGTGCCTTGTTTGTGTGTTTGTGTGTGTGTGTGTGTGTGTGTGTGTGTGTGTGTGTGTGTGTGTGTGT
>JAHRHZ010000063.1:61790455-61824261 GCA_024137785.1 Ginglymostoma cirratum | reverse complement strand
ACCTTATACAGCCTTGCAGTATTCCTCATAGTTCAGTGGGTTTGACTTTTGGTAGTTCCTCAATCATCTTTCTGCACTTTTTTTCAAATGTCCTCTTAAGAATCAAGTGGACTGAGACATATTCTGAAAGATGGTTAATTGGTTTCTTGATTATGACAACAATAC
The DNA here is from genome assembly GCA_024137785.1 of Ginglymostoma cirratum. Lineage (NCBI taxonomy): Eukaryota > Metazoa > Chordata > Chondrichthyes > Orectolobiformes > Ginglymostomatidae > Ginglymostoma > Ginglymostoma cirratum. The sequence goes on along the minus strand of JAHRHZ010000063.1, from coordinate 61,824,096 downwards.
TTTCCAAGAAAAGCTGATGTAACCTTAACTTCCCATGGGGATAAATAATTACGTAGTCGAGGATAAGCGCAAAAGTAATTGCAGCAGAGGTAGTAGGAACTGCAGATGCTGGAGAATCTGAGATAACAAGGTGTAGAGCTGGACGAACACAGCAGGCCAAGCAGCATCAGAGGAGCAGGAAAGCTGACGTTTCGGGCCTAGAGCCTTCTTCAGAAATGGGTGTTACCCTCCTCCCTCTGGAAAGACCTCAGTGGATCTCTCCCCCATTTCTGAAGAAGTGTCTAGCCCCGAAACAACAGCTTTCCTGCTCCTCTGATACTGCTTGGCCTGCTGTGTTAGTCCAGCTCTACACCTTGTTACCTCATTAATTGCAGCAGGCTTGGTTTCAGCAATTTTGTTCTGTTCAGCAGTTTAACATGCTGGATTTGTGCAGGGAGAATAAAAATATGCAGGGAGAAAGCAAAACAGTTTTCTAAATGGAAAAGTTGGCAATCTAGGGGATATCTTTTTTAAAAAATCAATCAATCTATACAGGGATCAAAACATAGTATGTGTATAACTGTTAGGCTTCTAATTTTTACTACAGTCAAGTAACTTGCAAACTCTAAATTCAGTTGGTAGACGTCTTGAGAGGAGAGAGTGCACATAGATAACATAAGATAATTAAATGAATGTGTAAAGGAATACCAGACAATGGAGATTATAACTGGACTGTGGAAGACAATTCACTGTGTGGATTGAGTCTGTGATAATGTGGGCAGTTAGTGACATTATTAATGTACAAATAAAGTGTGCATGGCCCATGGAATGAGATTAATGCACCAAAGTCTCTTTATGCATTGGATTTTTTCTTCTATACTTACAAGTTTCCAGTAAATATTGAGTTTCTTGGAGAACATTGCATGTTGTCTGGTCTCTTAAAGCCTGTTAATTGTCGAAGTTTTGAATGTTTCTGCTTGTGATGGATTGCAAAGCTAGGGTCAGAAATATAAAGTAGTCTCTAACAGACCCAGTGACAGATTCAGTAGGAATGTTGAAGCTAATACCACAAGGACTGTTAGAGGACCCACACTGATACATTTAACAAAAGCAATCCATCCACGAGGGAGACAAGATTAAAAGGTTATACTAATAATATAAGATGAAAACAAAATATGTGATAATGAATCCATGGATAACATTCCCCAAATGTCTTCGATTCCAGATGAGGAGGGATACTGTATCCCCTTCTTTATTCGCTCATTCTTGGTTGATCCTAACAAGATTGATTTGCGAAGGATACTTTCTCCTGATGTGAATTAATTTGTTTTAAAAAGAGATCCAATTTAATCAGACTTTCTTGAGTTAACAATAGAGGAAGTTTATTGGTTACTAAATGCAAGAAGAAATAATAACAACACCCAGACTGGGGATGAAAAGTGAGTCTGAAGAAAAAACTTAAAAGATCAATCAATCTCTGAGTCACTCATGAAAAATGGATAATAGAATGTTGCAGCTGCTACATTGGTAGTTGAATACTCTTCGTTTTGCAAGTTAATTGAAATTCTTTTGTCCTGATTCCTTTTGACAGTGGCTGTCTGGTAGCAGTAAGAGTGAGAGAGTATTTTTGCTTTTCCTTTTCTATAGCGCAAGTGTTTAATGATTGTCCTTAAATTGTGACCTTCACGGCACACTCATACGTCAGGCCACTAACTCAGAGACCAAGGGTCGCAGTTGGTTTCTAACCTTAAACCTAACTCTTTATTTATATTTTCTTGAAAGGGTAAAACATGAACATATCTGTACAGAACACTGCCAAACAGTCACTGTCATCATAGAATCCCTACAGTGTGGAAACAGGCCATTCAGCCCAACAAGTCCACACCACCCCTCCGAAGAGCATCCCACCCATACCAAATCCCATGCCTCTGCATTTCCCATGGCTAATCCACGTAATGTACGCACGTCTGGATACTATGGGCAATTTAGCATGACCAATCCACCTAACCTGCACATCTTTGGACTGTGGGAGGAAACCGGAGCATCCAGAGAAACCCACACAGACATGGGGAGAATGTGCAAACTCGTCACAGTTAGTACCCAAGGGTGGAATTGAACCCAGGTCCCTAGCAATGTGAGGCAGCAGTGCTAGCCACTGAGCCACTGTGCCATCTTTTGACTGCAGCTGTCCACTTTTTAAAATAAAAGCACATTGAATTGAAAGTTCAATATGTTCAAAGTTTGAGGTGTTGATCCATTGTTATGACAAATAGGACGTGATGAGTGTGATGCATAAACAGCAAAGTTAACAGAATGGCCTGTTTCTGTTCTCTAGTTTCAACGGAGTAGGCTATTAGGTTCTCTGTAACTTGTTCACAGGACTGTTTCTCCATGGACAATGTGTCATGGTATGGAGGAGGAAGCATGCATTCTCAGTACTGGCCCATTAACAATGCTGACATTGACTCCCAACCTTTCGTCATCAGCAACCTACAGGACACACCCACAGGCTACGGCTCAGTGTTGGAGAGGTATTTCCTTGGATCAACAGGTGAGAACATTGACGTTCTGTGTATTTGATGTAAATTGAATTCTTCTGGGAATCTGGACTTCAGCTTAAATCATAAGATGAAATTTTGGGCTGTTTGAGGAGCAGATCATTGTGATACCATTCTGTGTATTGATTTGAACTTGTCTCAGGATATGGGGTTGGGGGAATCAAGATGTCTAGTGCAGTCACTGCTCTGAATGAACTCTTATTCACTGTGGATGAAGGCAGATTGGCTAAGTTTTTGTATCAAAGAGGCTGTAGGCTTTTTCCATGTGTGGGTGAAGATTGGTTTAAATCTTACTGAAGGAGGACTTTGGTATCCTTTATCAGAAGTCTTTGAGAGTTGGGCCTCCATCACAGCAGACAAATCATTGTTGTCCAACCAACAATTTTGTGGTATGTGTATGTCCAATGTAGTGTGTTGACAAAAAGTTCCATGCAGTTAGCTGAGACTGAGTTGATTCACATCCAGAACATCTCCCCAATTCTTCTGATTTACAAAAACAGCTTTTTAATACAGAAATCTTGTTCAGACACTGATTGTCTTCCCCCTCCTGAGGTGACTATCATAAGGTGAGTTCAGGATTCCAGTCAGTAATTAGTGCAGTATTCAAGCAATTCAATGATGGAGAATGACGTTTCACCAGGGTCTCAGCATCAATATAATCCCAGTTGTTGTTATTATGGCAACAATTTTCCAAGTAGTCCTACTCAAAACTCTACACACGGGCTATGGGAGATGATTAAACAGTTGGAGAAAATGAGAACTCTCTATACTTCCCATGTAAGAACAGTTTAAGCGAAGCTTGTGGCATTAAGCCCACTCCTCCTAGGGATCACAAACAACCCATACCATTGCTCACTGGAGCTGACCTGTTTAACCACCTTCCATAGAAATGCAGTTGAATTCATTTCTATAGCAGTTCAAATGAACAGATGCTGCACATTTAGCTGGATCACCTTTGGAGATGAGGGGGACAATTTACAGGATTTCTCCTGAAATTAAAAATGCAGTGTGGTGTCAATTATTCAGCATTATGTTTACGGATAGTGATGGTGTTGACCCTCATCTCAGTGTAAATAAGAATCCCATCAAGCAATTCTGTGTTTGCTCAGTGTAGAAACACAGGAACAAGAGGAGATACCAAGGGCCTTTTCCATCATTCAGGGAAATCTCTGGGTGACTTGTAGGTTAACTGCACCCGCCTTTCCCAACTCTTTACCGCTTGATACCTTTGACAAGCAAAAAAATCTGTTTATCAGATTTACAAAGCTTAATTGAGCTGTCATTTATTGGGTGAGAATGCCACATTTCCATTGTCTTTTACATGAAAAGTGTTTTGTAATCTTTCTTCTGAACGGCCTGGCTCTGATTTTAAATGGCCTTGTCTTTGGGTATGATTTCACCTTCCCAGAGGTGGTGAGAATAATGATGAGTGTAATGGCTACATTGAATCAGAAGCTGTATGAACAAAAACTCTTGAGTTGACTTCTGCCACCTTAGATAGCGAGATCCAATTATCTCCATCTAATGACAAGAAATCTAGCTGCGTGAATTTGTACCTCATTAATTAAATAACTGACTGTGAACGTCCCCCTTCCCGAGTAATTTCTCCCTGGTCAAAAATCTCAATGTCTCAAAACTGAATGGATACCCGTTGAGTTCATATCTTAGCATCAAGTCATGGCTGTGCCAACTATTTTCCTTTTCTTTACTGGCAGTTATGTAAACGGCAGCAAATGCCTTCATGGTTTATGGCAATTGAACCTCTTCATCAATGTAACTGGGCCTTGTCAATGTATCCACCTCAGAACAACAGACTGCTTGAGATTGGGCACACTCGGACACTATTTGTGCAGAGAGGTAGCATTGGCAGATCTGGACAGCCTGGCATCTTCCTCCTTTGTCATAAAACTTTCATACAGACAGACAGATAGACTTACTGGTTTCACACAGGCAGGGTTCAGAAAGCTTGTGGCTTGAGGAAATATTAAAGGATAGCAGTCCTTGAGGATGGGCGGGGGAGTGCTGAGTCATGTTGTTGTGCAGCGCCAATGCCTTCTATGGTGAGGCAATGCGAATACTCGAAGTGATGTGTGAAATTCAAAGTGGAGGGGCTGGACTCCAGTCACTCATTCCCGGGGCGAGATGTTTTCAAGTCTAGGAGCTGGGCCACTGTTAGTCATGTGCTTGGTCCAATGCGAGTCATGGATTTCATACTGTTACAGTCTGAACCATGGTCCATTCTGATGGTCAAATAAAGCAGTCTGCAGCCTAGCTTTTCACTCAATCGGGATGATGTTATGATATCAGTCCAAGCTGAAGTCAGTTAGGCTGCCCTGTAAATGGGTGTGAGCCCATGTTTGGTCAGGGCTGGGAGTCTTGTAGAATCTGGGGGCTTGGTACATGGCATTCTTCAAGGCTGTGGGCCACTTAATTCCAGGAATGGCGTCATTCTCTTTAGTCACTGAGGAAATGGCCATGATGATAGGAGTCAGTGTAGATAATATAACAGAAATGTGTCACAGGGGACTGTGTGGTCTCAATTATGCAACAAAATCTGGAACTGGAATGAACCACTTGCAAAGTGGGAGGAGTCAATTGCTCTGGTTTTCCCAAAGTGCAGCACTGGAATGTGAGTCCTTCTTAGGGTGTTTGCATTTATTATTATTCAGGTGGTGAAACAATGCTTGCCATTTGTTTCCAATTCACCATTAATCTGGAAGCTAACATTCTTCACACAGTCCAATAAAAAAAATGTTTTTTTTTAAATTCTTCAACCTCTATGACATGACAGGTGGGATTTGACCCCAGTTCAGCTGGCCTAGAGGTCAAAGCATGATCACTGTCCCCCACAATCCGGATTGGACATGTAATCATGAAGAACCCACGAAGAGGGCTTTGTGCCCCCTGCCATCTTATGCTCAACAATACTCAAAGTAATGACTGTCTTGTGACAGCCTCATCTTCTCAAATGACTGATATACACAGTCTGAAGGATTTAAAACATCCGTATTCCAACTACTGTGACTGTGATACCATTAGCAAAGACAGAGAGGAGGTTCTGCAGATCTGGCAGGCTTAAAAGTAGGTAAGTCTTCAGGGCCAGACGAAATATGTTCTAGGTCATCAAATGAGGCAAGGAAGGAAAAAGCAGGGCTGCTTACAAAAATTTTCAATTCCTCTCTGGCCACAGGAGAGGTGCTGGAGGACTGGCAGGGAGCCAACCTGATACTGTTATTTAAGAAGGGAGCAAGGGATAAACGAGGAAACTACAGGCCGGCCAGCCTAACCTTGGCGGTAGGGATACTATTGGAAGTGAATCTGGAGGACAGAATGAATCTGCATTTGGAGAGGCAGGGATTTATTAAGAGCAGTCAGCATGGTTTTGTTAAGGGTTAAGGTAATGTCTGACCAACTTGAGGGCAAGGCTTTGATGACATCTACTTGGACTTCAGCAAGACTTTTGATAAGGTCCTGCATGGGAGATTGATAGAGAAACTAAGAGCCCATGGGAATCAAGGAAATTTGGCAAATTGGATCCACAGTTAGTTGGGTGGCAGGAAGCAGAGGGTGATGGCTAAGGGATATTTTTCACCTGGAAGTCTGTATCTAGTGAGGTCTGACAGTGCCCATTGTTGGGGCCCTTGTGGTTTGTGGTTTATGTAAATGATTTAGATTTGAATGTAGGGAGGCGTGGATCAATTCGCAGATGATTCAAAAATTGGTGGGGTGGCAAATAGTTTGGAGAATAACCTTAGATTACAGGAGGATATAGACAGGCTGGTCAGATGGGCTGATCAGTGGCAAATAGAATTATTTCAAATAAACTTGCGGTGATGTAGTTGAGCAAAACAAACAAGACAAGATGAATGATGGCATGATGAATGGTAGGAGCCTGGAAAGCGCTCAGGATCAGAGGAACCTTGGTGTGTATGTACGCTGATCCCTTAAGGTATCGGGGCTGGTGGATAAAGTGGTTAAGAAGAAATATGGTATACTTTTATTAGACAAGTCATTCAGTTTAAGAACAGGAAGATTATGCTGGAACTATACAAAATGTTGGTTAGGCCGCAGCTAGAGAGTATTGTGTGCAGTTCTGGAATCCACTTTATGGGAGTGACGTGATGGAAAGGGTCTCGAGGAGATTTACCAGGGTATTGTCTGAGCTGGAGAGTTTTAGTTGTGAAGAGAGTTTGGACAGACTGGGGTTGTTTTCCTGAGAGGGGACATGATTAAGATATCTAAAATTATGAGGGACATAGATAGGGTAGACAGGAAATAACTTTTCCCATTGGTGAAGGGATCAGTGATGAGGGGACATAGATTTAAGATGAGGAGCAGAAGGTTTAAAGGAGATGTGAGAGAAATCTTTTCAACCAGATGGTGGTGGGAATCTGGAACTCGCTGCCTGTAAGGGTAGTAGTGGTAGAAAATTTCAAAACAATTAAATATTTAGATGTGCATTTGTGATGCCAAGGCACACACAACCTTTGGGCCAAGTGCTAGAAAATGGGATTGGATTGTTAAGGTAATTGTGTTTTGACCAGTGCGGACATGATAAGCCGAAGGGCTTTTCTCTGTGCTGTGGATCTCAATGACTCCTGATGAGCAAAAATGAGCTGCACTGACTTTACTCCTGAGTGGCACTGGGGCAGAGCAGGGTGCATTTACAAGGAACAGCTGCCTACTAACAAGCACAAAGGCAAAGGTTGTTGGGTAGCTATCCCTGAGTAAAGAATGCTGCAGTCTGTATTCTTCATCAACCCCAGTATCAGAGTTCTGTTGTACTGTTTTAACACTATACTCTGATGGATGTCCTTGACAATGAATTTGAATATTGTCCCAGATCTACATCTACTGAGCACACACTGCTGTGGCTTATCCAACCGTTCTTCTGGAGGGACTGTTTCACTGATGGGACAGGCGCGGAAGGCAGCAGGGAGAAGAGTTGCTGCTGGCTTAGGAAACCAGCTGGCACTTAGCCTTCAGGAAATTGAGCAGGATATTATTCAGCAAAGAGTTCTGACAGGGAATCACGTCTACAGACTTTGTTGGAAATAATTGCAAATGATGGAGATCCAATAAAGTTATTTTCAGGAAGTCTTGTGCCAACATGTTACACCTGTGCCAGCTGTTGGGTGCAGACATGTCTCAGAAGGACTGCATGCCAATCCCTCTCCATAGCTCTCAAGGTTGCAGCTGCCCTTAGTTTGTTGTCAGTAGTTTGTTTGATGGAACAAGTGGGGACCTCTCTGGTATCTCTCAATTGCCTGCTCAGGAATGCCTTTGGTATGTAACTGATGTAGTGTTTTCCGGTCCCACCCCTGCATTTTGTAACTCCCCTTGACAGTGCCAGTCAAACAGCTGGGGCAACAAGATTGCCTTCTCAAAGGGGCAGGGTGTTTTTGTTTGTGCCCACATAGCTTTGCAAGCTCCCTATCAGCAGCCAACAGAGTTCAGGAACAGAAAACTCCCTCAACCATGAAATATTTCTGACACGGTGGCTCAGTGGTTAGCACTGCTGCCTTACAGTGCCAGGGACCCAGGTTCAATTCCACCCGTGGGTGACTGTGTGGAGTTTGCACATTCTCCCCGTGTCTGCATGGGTTTCCTCCAGGAGCCCTGGTTTCCTTCCACAGTCCAAAGATGTGTAGGTTAGGTGGATTGGCCAAGCTAAATTGCCAGTAGTATCCAGGGGTGTGTAAGTTAGGTGGATTAGACATGGGAAATGCCAGGTTACAGGGAAAGGGTAGAATGATGGTTCTGGGTGGGATGCGGTTTGGAGGGGCAGTGTGGACTTGGTGGGCCGAATGGCCTGTTTCCACACTGTAGGGATTCTATGATATGGACCATATTTTTCAGGTTGGGGTTAGACATCAAGACAGCAGTCAGTGATTGTGATTGCTGGACAATTCAAAGGTACCAGCCTCTTGCAAACGCCCTTGGCCTGTAGTAATGAGGCTGCTGATAGACAAAAGCTGGTGCAAAAAAGGGTCCATGTTCCCCTTTACGAAAATCTCTGACTAACCCAACCATAAGTATAGCACTGTACAGGCTTTGACAAGGCCTTCTGTGTACCAGACCAGAGAGCTCCTACTGATAAGGTTGCAGTGCCAGGCCAGTTCAGTCAGGCAGAGCCAAGCTATGTAAGCATGGTGCTGTGCCCTTTGCAATCTCTGTTGCTGAAGAGCATGTGTTGTATTATCCTATTAATATACTCCCTGTTATTCGGTGTGGCTAAAGATCTCATTATTATACTCTTCATTACCCTGGTGTGGATAATGATCCCATTAATATGATCCCATTAATAGCTCCATTTTGGCGGCAGCAGCAGCAGGAACAGTAAGAGCGAGGAACTGGGGGCTGCTGGGAGGTAAGTTTCCCATTTAAATACTTACCTCGTGGAAGCAGCGGCCCTTATTTTTGCAGCAGCAGCGGGAGAGGTGACAGCAAGGACCAGGGGGCTGCTGAGAAGGTAAGTTCTTCATTTTGGCAGCGGAGCTGAATGGGAGTGGTCAGCTTGCCCTCTGGGAAGGTGAGTGAACTGATATATTTGGGTAGTGGCTACACGTGCAGGAAGTGTGTCCAGCTGCAGCACTTGTTAGACCGCATGACAGCTCTGGAGCTGCGGATGGACTCACTTTGGAGCATCCACGATGCTGAGGAAATCGTGGATAGCACATTTAGCAAATTGGTCACACTGCAGATTAGGATTGCTGAGGGAGAAAGGGAATGGGTGACCAAAGGGCAGCGAAAAAGCAGGAAGGCAGTGCAGGTGTCCCCTGCGGTCATCTCCCTCCAAAACAGGTATACCGTTTTGGATACTGTTGGAGGAGATGGCTCACCAGGGGAAGGCAGCAGTAGCCAGGTTCATGGCACCGTGGCTGGCACTGCTGTACAGAAGGGCGGGAAAAAGGTTGGAAGGGCTATAGTCATGGGGATTCAATTGTAAAGGGAGTAGATAGGCGGTTCTGTGGTCGAAAATGAGACTCCCGAATGGTATGTTGCCTCCCAGGTGCACAGGTCAGGGATGTCTCGGATTGACTGCAGGACATTCTGAAGGGGGAGGGTGAACAGCCAGCTGTCGTGGTGCATATAGGCACCAATGATACAGGTAATAAACGGGATGAGGTCTTACAAGCAGAATTTAGGGAGTTAGGAGCCAAGTTAAAAAGTAGGATCTCAGAGGTGGTTATCTCAGGATTGCTACCAGTGCCACATGCTAGTCAGAGTAGAAATGAAAGAATAGGCAGGATAAATGAGTGGCTTGAGAGATGGTGCAGGAGGGAGGGGTTCAGACTTTTGGGACATTGAGACCAGTTCTGGGGGAGGTGGGACTATTACAAATCGGACGGTCTATACCTGGGCAGGACTAGAACCAATGTCCTTGGGGGTGCTTTTGTTAACGCTGTTGGGGAGGGTATAAACTAATGTGGCAGGGGGATGGGAACCAAATGAAGAGGTTACTGGACAGTAAGGAGGTAGTAACTAAAGCCTGTAAGGAACTAGATAATGAAGTCAGTGTGACTAAGGGGAAGAGTAGGCAGAGAGCAGATGATGAACACAAATGGACAGGTGGTCTGAGGTGCATTTGTTTTAATGTGAGAAGTGTAATGGGTAAGGCAGATGAACTTAGGGCTTGGATTAGTACCTGAGAGTATGATGCTATTGCTATTACTGAGACTTAGTTGAGGAAGAGCAAGATTGGCAACTAAATATCCCAGGATATAGATGCTTCAGGCAGGATAGAGAGGGAGGTAAAAGGGGTGGAGGAGTTGCATTACTGGTCAAAGAGGATATCACAGCTGTGCTGAAAGAGGGCACTATGGAGGACTTGAGCAGTGAGGCAATATGGGCAGAGCTCAGAATAGGAACGGTGCAGTAACAATGTTGGGGCTGTACTACAGGCCTCCCAACAGTGAGCGTGAGATAGAGGTACAAATATGTAGACAGATTATGGAAAGATGTAGGAGCAACAGGGTGGTGGTGATGGGAGATTTTAATTTTCCTGACATTGACTGGGATTCACTTAGTGTTAGAGGTTTAGATGGAGCAGAATTTGTAAGGAGCATCCAGGAGGATTTTATAGAGCAGTATGTAAATAGTCCAACCCGGGAAGGGGCCATACTGGACCTGGTATTGGGGAATGGTCCCGGCCAGGTGGTTGAAGTTTCAGTAGGGGATTACTTTGGGAATAGTGATCATAATTCCATAAGTTTTACAATACTCATGGCCAAAAATGAGAGTGGTCCTAAAGGAAGAGTGCTAAACTGTGGGAAGGCCAACTATACCAAACTTCGGCAGGATCTGGGGAATATAGATTGGGAGAAACTGTTTGAAGGTAAATCCACATGTGATATGTGGGAGGCTTTTAAAGAGAGGTTGATTAGAGTGCAGGACAGACATGTCCCTGTGAAAATGAGGGATAGAAATGGCAAGATTAGGGAACCATGGATGACAGGTGAAATTAGAGGAAAAAGGAAGCATACATAAGGTCTAGGCGACTGAAAACATACAAAGCTTTGGAAGAATATTGGGAAAGTAGGACCAATCTGAAACGAGGAATTAAGAGGGATAAAAGGGGTCATGAAATATCATTAGCAAACAGAGTTAAGGAAAATCCCAAAGCCTTTTATTTGTACATAAGGAGCAAGAGGGTAACTAGAGAAAGGGTTGCCCCACTCAAGGACAAAGGAGGGAAGTTATGCAAGGAGTCAGAGAAAATGAGTGAGATTCTTAATGAGTACTTTGCGTCGGTATTCTCCGAGGAAAGGGACATGACAGATGTTGAGGTTAGGGATAGATGTTTGATTACTCTAGGGCAAATCGGCTTAAGGAGGGAGGAAGTGTTGGGTATTCTAAAAGGCATTAGGGTGGACAAGTCCCCAGGTCCGGATGGGATCTATCCCAGGTTACTGAGGGAAGCGAGGGAGGAAATAGCTGGGGCCTTAACAGATATCTTTGCAGCATCCTTGAGCACGGGTGAGGTCCCGAAGGACTGGAGAATTGCTAATGTTGTCCCCTTGTTTAAGAAGGGTAGCAAGGATAATCCAGGTAATTATCAACCGGTGAGCCTGACGTCAGTGGTGCGGAAGCCGCTGGAGAAGATACTGAGGGTTAGGATCTATTTACATTTGGAAGAAAATAGGCTTATTAGTGATAAGCAGCATCGTTTTGTGCAGGGAAGGTCATGTCTTACCAACTTGATAGAATTCTTTGAGGAAGTGACAAAGTTGATAGATGAGGGAAGGGCTGTAGATGTCATATACATGGACTTCAGTAAGGCGTTGTTAAGGTTCCCCATGGTAGGCTGATGGAGAAAGTGAAGTCGGCTGGGGCCCAGGGTGTACTAGCTAGCTGGATAGAGAACTGGCTGGGCAACAGGAGACAGAGTGTTGTAGTGGAAGGGAGTTTCTCAAAGTGAAGAAATGTGACCAGTGGTGTTCCACAGGGATCCGTGTTGGGACCACTGTTGTTTGTGACATACATAAATGATCTGGAGGAAGGTATAGATGGTCTGATTAGCAAGTTTGCAGATGACACTAAGATAGGTGGAGTAGCAGATAGTGAAGGGGACTGTCGGAGAATGCAGCAGAATATAGATAGATTGGAGAGTTGGGCAGAGAAATGGCAGATGGAGTTCAATCCAGGCAAATGCGAGGTGATGCATTTTGGAAGATCTAATTCAAGAGCGAACTATATGGTAAATGGAAAGGCCTTGGGGAAAACTGATGCACAGAGAGATCTGGGTATTCAGGTCCATTGTTCCCTGAAGGTGGCAACGCAGGTCAATAGAGTGGTCAAGAAGGCATACAGCATGCTTTCATTCATCAGACGGGGCATTGAGTGCAAGAGTTGGCAGGTCATGTTACAGTTGTGTCGGACTTTGGTTCAACCACATTTGGAATACTGCGTACAATTCTGGTTGCCACATTACCAAAAAGATGTGGATGCTTTGGAGAGGGTGCGGAGGATGTTCACCAGGATGTTGCCTTGTGTGGAGGGCACTAGTTATGAAGAGAGGTTGAGTAGATTAGGATTATTTACATTAGAAAAATGGAGGTTGAGGGGTGACCTGTTTGAGGTCTACAAAATCATGAGAGGTATCGACAGGGTGGATAACAAGAAGCTTTTTCCCAGAGTGGGGGACTCAATTACTCGGGGTCACGATTTCAAGATGAGAGGGGAAAAGTTTAAGGGAGCTATGCGTGGAAAGTTCTTTACTCAGATGGTGGTGGGTGCCTTGAATGCGTTGCCAGCGGTAGTGGTCGTGGCGGGCATGATAGCATCATTTAAGATGTATCTGGACAGATACATGAATGGGCAGGGAGCAGAGGGATACAGATCCTTGGAAAATAGGCGCCAGGTTTAGATAGAGGATCTGGATTGGCGCAGGCTTGGATGGCCAAAGGGCCTGTTCCTGTGCTGTAATTTTCTTTGTTCTTTGTTCTAATATACTTCCCATTGCCCCAATGTGGATAGTGATCTCATTCAATGCTCCCCATTACACCAGTGTGGATAATGACTCCATTATTGGACACCCCATTATCCCAGTGTGGATGATGATCCCATTATTGTATTCCCCTTTACCCCTATGTGGACAATGATCCCATTATTATGTTCCCCATTACCCTTTGTGTGGATAATGGTCCTATATACTATAATATTCTCTTTTACCCCAGTGTGGTTAGGTCGTTGATCAGCTATGATGTCATTGAAAAGTGGAAGCAGCTTTTAAATGTTTTTAATTTTGAGTGTGAGCTGGTGTGGCTGAGATACCTTGTGTTAGACCAGAAGACATAGGAGCAGAATTAGCCATTTGGCCCAGTTGGTCTTCTCTGCTATTTGATCCTGGCTTTCTCAACCCTATTGCCTTCTCTCCATAACCTTTGATTCTCCTTACTAATCAAGAACCTATCTCTCTCTGTCTTAAATACACTCAATAAGTTCCATAGTCAGCACCATCTGTGAGAAAATTTCCTCAACTCTATTTTAAATGTACAATCCTTGTTTTGAAACAGTGACCTGTGGTTTTATATTGCCCCCCCAAGAGGAAACATTCTTTCACCGTCCTGTCTAGTTCCCTCAGGATCTGATATGTTTCAATCAGATTGTCTCTTACTCTTCTAAGCTCTAGCCATTACAAGCCTAGCCTGACCAACCTTTCTTCTTAAGGCAATCCAAAGAGGAAACTCCCTGCATAGACTGAAGGGCACTGTTTCAGAAGGATGCCAAAATTTTGGAGAGGGTCCAGTGATGGTTCATTAGAATGGTGCCAGGTTGATTCATAGGGTCATTGTCATAGAGTCATACAGCATGGAAAGAGACTGTTCAGTTCAACCAGTCCATGCCCAATGTAATCCTAAACTAAATTAGTCCCACTGCCTCCTCCTGGCCCACATCCCTCCAAACCTTTCCTATTCATATATCAATCCAAATGTCTTTTAAAAGTTGTAATTGTACCCGCATCCACCACTTCCTCAGGAATTTCATTCCACATGCAAACCACCCTCTGTGTAAAAGAAAAAATTGCCTCTCATGCTTTTTTTTTTAAATGTCTCTCCTCTTATCTTAAAATGTTTCCCCTAGTCTTGAAATCCCCCATCATAGGGAAAAGATAACTACCATTAACTCTATGCCTGCCATTATTTTATAAACTTCTATCAGGTCGCTTCTCAACCACATACGTTCCAGTGAAAAAAGTCCCAGCCTATCCAGCCTTTCTTTATAACCCAAACCTTCCATACCCAGCAACATCCTAGTAAACCTCTTCTGAACTCTCTCTAGCTTAATAATATCCTTCCTATAATGGGACGACCAGAACTGGACAGTATTCCTGAAGAGGCCTCACCAATGTCCCGTGCAACCTCAATATGAAGGTTCGAGAGGGGTAGCTCAAGTCAGTCGGGAGAAACAATTTCTATGCTAATTAGACTATGATCCAAAAGTCAGAAATTTTCAAGTAATTTGTCAATGATTAGAATTGCTGAAGGAAACTGGGTGTATGTAGGAAGAGGACTCATTTGTAGATTCATGGGGAAACACTAGGGCGTGGGGCGCAATTGGACAGTATTTTCAAAGAGCTGGCACGTGCTTTATTGGTCAAATGGACTCCAGTGGTTCGGGAAGATTCTATGATTCTGTGATCTGCTTCATCCCCTGCCACGTTCTCACTATTCTCTGGACAGAGGGTATGCTCCTGAGGCTCCTCTTTGACCTGTCCATTTCCCCATAAGTTTAGGTTGTTAGACAATCTCCTGTTTGTGCTTCTCACTTTCAACCTCTTGGCTTCTGGGCTCAGTTCTCCATTTTTTTCTTTATTCATTCACGGGATGACGGCATCGCTGGCTAGGCAGCATTTATTGCCCATCCCTAATTCTCAAAGGACAGTTAAGAGTCAACCACGTTGCTGTGGGTCTGGAGTCGCATGTAGGCCAGACCAGGTAAGGATGGCAGTTTCCTTCCCTAAAGGACATGAGTAAACCAGCTGGGTTTTTCCAACAAATGACAATGGGGTCACGGTCATCATTAGACTCCATTCCAGATATTTATTGAATTCAAATTCCACCATCTTCCATGGCAGGATTTGAACCCGGGTCCCCAAAATGTTTTCTGGGTCTCTGGGTTAACAGTCCAGCAGTAAAGCCACAAGGTGTCATCTCCCCTCACCTAAAATGAAATTACGCCTTTGATTTCATGGCCCCACAGCCTTGGGCCTGTACCTGAGCCCCATTCCTAATGCGTGCAGGCTGCTCATGCTACCCGGGGACCTACCCCACACAATGGACCCTGTTCTAAGACCCATCACACTAGCTCCAGTTGCAGCCTTGCATGTCTGCTAACCTCCTGCTAATTTGGGACACTTGTTATTGAGCAGGAGTCAGTGAGGATGCAAGAGACATACCGAGCTTTTTGTGACAAGGCAAGCCTCACAGGGGTAATATCACATTTCTCTGAAACCATGACAGCCGCCCAGGCTTATTGGCTCTTAATGATAGACGGCAGGTTTCCTTGACGACGTTCCCTTGACACTGTGGAGTGTGTGTTATTTTAGGAAGTGACCAGCTTGGACTGCTAAGGCTGGGAGCTTCCTGTGGAGCCTCAGTTGGGGATTGCTGTGCCCAGTGTGTAACCGAGTCCCTCAGTCGAGGAACGTTCCTGATCTATATCAGGCAGGGCTAACTGTGCAGTGGGTGATTGTCAGATCAGACTGCGGTGGTCACGTCTCTCAGCCTAATGCAAGAACACCTGCTTGGCTGAACCAAGAGGAATGTGAGGGACAGCAGCTGGAGAGGGAGAAAGACCTGATCCAGGCAACAACAACTTTCATTTATATAGCCTTTACCACAATAAAATGTCCTGAGCAACATTATAAAGCAAAATCTCTCACTACAATGTACAAAGAGAGATTTCAACAAAGAGGCAGGTTTGAAGGAATGTTTGAGAGGAAGAAAGAGAGAAAGTATAAGATTTAAGGAGGGGGTTACCAAGCTCAGCGTCTTAGCAGCTGAAGGTACTGCTCCCAATGGTGGAGCCATTATAGCCAGGATGGAACAGGCCAGAGTACGAGGATCTCCGAGGGTTGTGGCTTTAGAGATTACAGGATAGTGAAGGGAGTTTGGTCATGGAAAAATCTGAAAACTAAGATGGGTATTTTTAAATAGCGGTATTGCTTGATTGGGAGCCATTGTCAGACAGCGACTAGTCTGGGAGTTGGGTTCTGGTGAGTTTCTGATGATACAGGGAGACAGTGCCCTTGACAGTTAATGTAACTGGCTCGGGTGTGCCATCACAGTTCCTTGTGTTTGTTTTCTGTCCGAATGAGCTTTCAGACTGCATCTGTCATCTTGCAATTCCCAGCACAGCCAGCTCCTGCCAACAAGAGGCATTAGGCTGTGATCAGGTGATAGCATGCTGTGAAATGGGAGAGCTAGGAGGGGGTGGGGAGGATGATACAAACTTGATATAACCTCCTTCAAGCACATCCCACAATCTAAAAATCAAGAGAGTGTGCAGACGGGCAGACCTGATGGTTTGCAGCTTATGTGGCTTTCTCTGCGCTACAAACACGATATACTGAGCCCAACCCATTCAGCTGGCAGGGGGCCAGAAAGAGGACAGAGATTCCTCTCTGGTCAAGGTAGTTAGCACCCAAGGGGGTGTGTGGACTAGCTGTGTCTGCAGATTTAAGCCTAAATCCTGTGCTTGTGTACTGTATTAAGTGATCATTGGCTATCAAGGTCAGCAGGAATCTTTCTCTCTGTCACTGCTGTTGGAAGGCTTTGTGAGGATAGGTACTTGATGTGCTTTGTGGTTTCCTGCATGTTAATCCACATAACATATACCAGAGAGAGTTGCGTTCTTGTTGAATCAGATACCTTGACATTTATGAGTAACATTTACTATTTGAGGAGCCAATGCCCAGTGATATTGCTGCAAGACAAATAATCCAGACACCCAAGTAATATTTTAGGGACTGGGATTTGAATCCTGCCTCAACAGGTGATGGAATTTGAATTCAATAAAAATCTGGAATTAAGACCATGGTTGGTTGTCAAAATAAAAGCAGTCTGATTCACTTATGTCCTCGAATGAAGGAAATCTGCTGTTTTTACCTGGTCGGGTCTCCATGTGACTTTCACCCACAGCAACGTGATTGACTTTTAAATGTCGTCTGGGCAATTAGGGATGGCCAATAAATGCTGCCTAGGCAGTGATGCCCTCATCCCGTTAAATGAATTAAAAACGAAGTTAGCGACACCCACATCCCATGAATGAATTTTTAAAAAAACTTGGTTACAACGTCAAAGGCTTATATACATATTCTGGGTTCTGTGCTTATTGATATTACTAATTATTATAAACACTATACTGAACCCATGATACTGGCTCCATTAAAAACAGACTGAAGCTAGTATGGGTACCTTTATACAGGACAAAAAGCAGTAGCGTACGCATATCAGGTTGAAGGCAGTTTCTGCCAATTTGGGTGAAAGTTTAACAGTCCCATTTTTGGTTCTGATGGAGACTGAAGGACAAAGAGGGGGACTAGAGTACCTTTATACTGTCAACTAGCTGCCTTAAAGGTATAGAACTATCTGCTCTGGAATCTGCACTTTAATGTACAAAGTGTAGACCAAGATGGGGTCAAGGCATGAGATTGGCTGTCATGGGATTATACGCCAGCAGAGAGAGTGCTGTAGAGAAGATCTCAGAATCAGAGAATTATTAGAAGGAGGATATTTGGCCCACTGTAACTGCACTGGATGCATTTCTACCCCTTTATATTGTGTTTCTCTGCTGCTAGGTGTGGCGGTGCAAGTTCAGCCAGAAGTCCCAGTACACATTGGGATTGAGAGCGAGAAGTGGCTGTGCCTAGGGATTCCGCCCAGTGCTGAGATGGTACCTCTGAGGTACACCGTGTGTGTCAGTGACAGCCTCACAGCAGTCCACCAGCAAGTTGGAAGAATGATCCCTGCAGCTCTCCCAGACACTGGCATCCTACAGTAAGGCAACAATTTGAAACTTCTCATCAACATGAGTATACCTCCTGTGACTTGAATGTTCACAGTTTTATTTAATTACAACTACTTTTCTCTTCAGAATAAGAGCACCGAGCAATTTTGTTTTCTTTAAAAAGCAGTAGGGTATGCATATCAGGTTGAAGGCAGTTTCTGCCAATATGAGTGAAAGTTTAACAGTCCCATTTTTGGTTCTGATAGAGATTGAAGGACAAAGACGGGTCTAGAGATTAAACAGCAAGCAGGACTGGGGACCACTGAATATAGAATGTACAAAACCAGAAAACTGCGGATGCTGGAAATCTGAAATTAAAACAGAAACACTCAGTCAAAAAAGGAAGAGTTCAGGTTCCAGATCTTTCAGCACTTGGAGCTAATTGATCTAAAATGTCAGAAGTCACAACACCAGGTTATAGTCCAACAGGTTTATTTGAAATCACAAGCTTTCGGAGCATAGACCCTTCATCAAGTGAAATGAGAGAAGGACCCAGAACATAGAATTTACGGGCAGAGGGAGATCAAGGTCAGAGAGATCAAAAGACCATATAAATGGTATGAGTGGAGTGCTGAAAAATAAGTCCCTGTAGGTGATCCGGAGTGTCAAATGGTGTGAGTAAAGTGCCAACAGCTGAATTACAAGTGAAAGGATGACCTACAGTTTAATTAAATGAGGCAGGGAGATAATTACAAAAGACTTAAAATAAGGTGGTGCTGGAGACAAACTAAATGACTGGAATAGAGGATAGCTTCTTTAACGTGTTTAGGATAGAAGCTAGAGAAGTGCAGCTTTGTGAAGTTATCCGTGTACTTGTGGTAGAGTGAGGTACTGAGGTGTCCATCCCTGATGGAAATGCATGTGTCCAAGAATGAGATTGATTCTAAAGAGTAGACCATGGTAAGTCTGGAGGTGGTAGGATACTTATTGATATCTCAATTCAGTGATTCCTTGCTATGAGTCCAAAGGAGGAAAATGTCATCAATGTATCTGATGTATAGTGTTGGTTGAAGGTTCTGTGCAGCAAAGAAATCTTGCTCAAATTTGTGCATGAAAATGTTGGCATATTGGGGTTCAAGTTTAGTCCCTATGGCTGTTCCATGTGTTTGGATAAAGAACTAATTGTCAAAGATGAAGATGTTGTGGTCGAGGATGAAGCGAATGAGTTGTAGGATGGCAATTTCTGAAGAAGGGTCTAGGCCCGAAACGTCAGTCTTCCTGCTCCTCTGATGCCGCTTGGCCCACTGTGTTTATCCAGCTCTACACCTTGATATCTCATCCTCTATTCCAGTCATTTGGTTTGTCTCCAGCACCACCATATTTTGAATTTTCTGTAATTATCTCTCTGCCTCATTTAATCAGTTTGTAGGCCCTCCCTTCGCTTGTTATTCAGCTTGTTGACAATCCTCCACCATCACCCTTTGCTTTCAATTTGCAAGCCAATGTTGGATCCAATTTGCCTTGGATATCCCTCTGAAGTCTGTTTGTGTCATCCTCACAATTTCCCTTCCCACCTACCTATGGTGTTAGCCATAATCTTGGCCAATGTGCATTCACTTTCCTCAACCAAGCTATTTATATATCTTGTAAATAATTGTGGCCCCAGCAATGATCCCTGTGGCATTCCACTAGTTACAGGTTGCCATTGCTGAAGATGCCCCTCTTATCCCAACTCTGACCTCTGTTGGTAATCCAATCCGCTATCCATGCTAAATAACAAGGTGTGGGGCTGGATGAACACAGCGGGCCAAGCAGCATCAGAGGAGCAGGAAAGCTTGACGTTTCGGGCCGAGACCCTTCTTTAGAAATTGCCATCCTACAACTTATTCGCTTCATCCTCGACCACAACATCTTCATCTTTGACAATCAGTTCTTTATCCAAACACACGGAATGGCCTGCTGTGTTCATCCAGCCCCACACCTTGTTATCTCAGATTCTCCAGCATCTGCAGTACCTTTTACCTCTATCCATGCTAATATATTACCCCAATACAATGGGCTCTTACTAAGTAGCCTAACATACACTTACTTATCAAATACCTTCTAAAAGTCCAAATATATGACATGCATTCCTTCCCATCAATCTATCTTGGTTATTACTACTTCAAAGAGTTCCAGTATATTTGTTAGCCAAAATTTCCCCTTCATGAAGCCATGCTGATTCTGCTTGATCATATTGTGTATTTTTAAATGCTCTGCTATTATATCATTTATAATATCTAACATTTTCTAAATAACAGGCAATAAGCTAACTTGGCTATAGTTAACCATGTTTTGTCTCCTTCCCTTTTTTTAAAAAAATAGGTAAGTGTGTCCCTTGATTAACTTGTCAGTATTTAATATTTACAAGTTTATTTTGAATTTCTTCTTAGCCACTAAACTATTCTCATTATTTACTTATGACCAGTGGTATGTCACGGCTGCTGGGACCCTTGTTATTTGTTATGTACATTAACAACTTGGATGTGAATGTAGATAATATAATTAGTTTGCAGATAACACAAAATTGGTGGTTTTGTTGATAGTGAGGAGGATGGACTGACTACAGTCTGATATTGATCAATGGTAAACTGGCAGAGCAATGGCAGATGGAATTTAATCCTGCTAAGTGTGAGGTGATGTATTTTGGGAGGTCTAATAAGGGCAGGATTTACACAATGAATGGTAGGTCTCTAGAGAGTACTGAGGAACAAAGGGACCTTGGTATACAAGCCAATAGATCATGAATGTGTCAGCCAGGTAGACAGGATGGTGAAGAAGGTATATGGTAAACTTGCTTTCATTAGCCAGGGTGTAGAATATAGGAGCAAGGAAGTCTTGTTACAACTTGATAAAACATTGATTAGGCCACAGATGGAATATTGTGTGCAGCTCTGGTCACTGCACTGTTGGACGGATGTGATTGCACTAGAGATGGTACAGAGAAGATTTACCGGGATGTTGCCTGGAAAGTCTTAGTTATGAGGACAGGTTGGACTTGTTTTTCTTGGAGCAGTGGAGGCTGGGGAGAGAAATTATGAGAGGCATAGACAGGGTAAATTGTGAGAATCTTTCCTCCATGTCAGGTGGCATAAGTTTAAGGTGAGGAGTAACAAAAACAAAGTTGCTGGAAAAGCTTAGCAGGTCTGGCAGCATCTGTGAAGGCAAAAACAGAGTTAACATTTCTGGTCCGGTGCCCCTTCCTCAGACCCTTCTGAGGAAGGGTCACCAGACCTAAAACATTAACTCTGTGCTCCCTGAGAGGGTGGTGGAGGCAGGTACTCTTGCAACATTTAAGAAGCATCTGGACGAACACTTAAAATGCCAGGGCATTGTAGGCTATGGACCAAATGCAAATGTGATTTATTGTAATTGGGTGTTTGTTGGTCAGCATAGACATAGTGGGCCAAAGGGCTTGTATGACTCTAAATAGACAGGTTAAGCAAATAGAGAAAGGCTTTAGAAAGAACAGAGGGATTTGAGAGTCCTTGTCCATAGATACAACAGATCAAGCATCCAAGTTCAGCAGGCAACAAGGAAGGCAAATGAAATGTTGTTCTTTTATTTCAAAGGGAGCGGAGTATACAAGTAATGTTGCTGAAACACTACATGGCGCTATTCAGACTGCAGCTGGATCCCTTATCTAAAGAATGGTATACTGGTATTGGAGGCAGTCCAAAGAAGGTTCACTAGGCTGATACTAGGTATGAAGGGACTGTTTTATGAGGAGAGGTGAGTAGTTTCGGCCTCAACTCATTGCAAGTTAGAAGAATGAAAAATGACCTTATTGAGATATAGAAGATTCTTAGTGGATTTGACAGGGTAGATGAGGGTAAGGTATGTTCCCCTTGAGGGAGACTCTCGGAGCACAGTGTATAATGTCAGAATCTGTGGAATTTATTACCGTGGAGGGCTGCTGAGGCTGGGTCATTAAGTATGTTCAAAGCTGAGATAAACAGATTTTCAGTTAGTGAGGGAATCAATGATTATGGGGAAGTAGCAGGAAAGTGGAGTTGAGGATTATCAGATTAGTGGCAATCTCATTGAATGGTGGAGAATACTCGTTGACCTGAATGACTGACTTCTACTTCTCCAGCTTATGGGAGGATGCACTGATTAGTGACTGAAAAGGGCTGATGACAGCATGCACACAACATGAACTGTGAGCTAAGAGACAGGGTTTTGGGGTGAAGGGTTGACTTTCAGATTGCAGGGAAGGATTGCAGTGATGTTCCCTTACAACCAGCACTGGGCCCACTGCTGTTTATGCTACATATTAATGATGTGAAGATGCTAGTGTTGGACTGGGGCGGGAAGAGTCGGAAGGTACATGACACCAAATTATAGTCCAACAGGTTTATTTGAAATCACAAGCTTTCAGAGTGCTTCACATGGTGAAGGAGCAGAGCTTTGAAAGCTTGTGATTAATATTTAATGTAGAGAAATATAAAGTGATAACTTTTGGTCAGAAAGATGGAGAAGCAATATGTCTAAATGGTATAATTTAAAAAGGTGACAATACAATCTGAAATGGCTGTGTATTTAAAAAAAAAATACACTTCTGCACTCCCCACATTTACCCACCCTCGCCCTCCCTCACTCTCCCACCACTCTCCCCTGCTCAGTCCCACTCCATCCCTCACTCTCCCTCATTCCCTGCCCACTCTCTGTTACCCCCCACCACATTGTCACCCCCCCCCCACTGCTCTTCCTGACTTCCCTCACTGTCCTTGACTCCCCCACTTTCGCTCTCTCTCACTCGCCCCCACGGCTCTTCCTCACTCCTCCCACTCCCTTCCCCAACCCACTCTCTTTTCTACCCTGTGCTCTCTCTTCCCCGTCCCTCCCGCTGTCAAGTGAGGAAGAGAAATTTTGGGGCTAACTGGGTTTTAGGGAGAAAGTAGATGCTGATTTTGGAGTGATCGCTCTTTGTTTCCAGTCCTCTCTTTCTCTGTAGCCCTCATTGCTGATGAGGTGTTTTTATATATTTTTGATGGTGAATGTTTCTTTGCTCCTCCTGACTACAGGTTTCCATTCTGGAGATTACAGAAAGCTGCTGATATCGTTCCAAAACTTGAGCACAATCTCAGATCATTTTCCAACAAACTGAAGCAGCATCAGCTGGGAGACGGCGTCCTCGATCTCACTGAGCAACACACACAGCTACTGTTTGCAGAGGTATGAGAGTGTTCCCAGCAGACCCAGGCCCCGGGTGAGTTTCCCAAGCTCATTCAAGCTTTGTTCATTCCAGATAGGATAGCCCAAATCGTTTAGTTCAGCTAAGGAGTGATGAACTGGTTCCTCTTTGTTATTCATCCACCCCTCAATTGGTCATTACAAGTTTAATTTACAAAGGATCCCTCTCTTGTGGATCCTTTTTTCACAGACTCGAGTTGAATCATTTTTAATAGGAATCAATTTAACCAGACTTCTTGAATTCTCAGAACCGTGAATTTATAAATGACTAAATATTAGAAGAAATAGTAATACCACAAGCGCACACAGATTGCAAATGAAGTTGTTTTCCAAAATACAAATAAAGTTAAAAGATATATAGTTCAGTCTCTAAGTCCTTTGTGAAGAGGAGATGGAAGACTGTTTCTGATGATAGTGGTTTTTACCAGTAACCTTGACATTAGTAGTTGCACCATTGATTTCAAGATTGTCAGCTTTGCATGTTAATTGAAAGTCTTTGTCTTGGTTCCTTTCGACAGTGGCTGGCTGCTGGCACCCAGAGTGACTGGTTGTCCTTTTCCTTTCCTTACCTGCATTGCAAAGCTGTTTAATGGCTGTCTTCAAAACTATGAACATAACAGCAGACTTGGATATTAGGGCACAGACATATGCAGACTTTAGGTTAAAAACTCACATTTAACCCCTGACCCTGTATATTCCTGAAAAGGAAAAATGGAGATTTGTCTCACTCAAAAGACTGTCTTTTCTCCCGTCATTTTTGCACTCACATGCTCATGGGAGATTAAATTTCAGTTTGTAGTGCATCTCTTTTAAATTCATCCCTTTGAAACTTCCTTGACACTGTTGTCTGTTTTTGGACACATTGTTTATGTATTAAAAACACTTTACCCAAGTGATTTTGTCAGTGAGATAGACATAGGGACACGGAATTTGCATTCAACTTGACTTTATTCACAAAATATTCCTTATTTTAATAAGGAATGCTCACCATGTGAGCATTTCCCAAATTCCCACAGTATTTACTCTCCATCTAGATCCAACTGTCTCAGAAAGGATATTACCTGCAGCAATCCCTGTGTTTGAGCTGGGCCATTGGAATCTCATTCCTCTCTGACAGAGGGCTGGTTTTCTTCCATGAAGGTAGGGCTCACTGGTCAGGGCAGATCTTCTCCTGGGTCATATTGGGTTGCTGAATGCTTTTGCTGTGAGTCTTCATGTGGCTTCCACATGTGTGGTTTTATCTCCCTCAGCCCAGACCTTCCAGAATGTTCTATGGCTTTAGCCAATGGAGTCGTGACTAGAACATAGAACATTACAGCGCAGTACAGGTCCTTCAGCCCTCTGTTGCGCCAACCTGTGAAACCAATCTGAAGCCCATCTAACCTACACTATTCCATTATCATCCATATGTTTATCCAATGACCATTTAAATGCCCTTAAAGTTGGCGAGTCTACTACTGTTGCAGGCAGGGCATTCCACGCCTTTACTACTCTCTGTGTAAAGAACCTACCTCTGACATCTGTCCTACATCTATCACCCCTCAATTTAAAGCTATGTCCCCTCGTGCTAGCTGTCACCATCTGAGGAAAAAGGGTCTCACTGTCCACCCTATCTAATCCTCTGATCATCTTGTATGTCTCTATTAACCACCTTCTCTCTAATGAAAACAGCCTCAAGTCCCTCAGCCTTTCCTCATAAGACCTTCCCTCCATACCAGGCAACATCCTGGTAAATCTCCTCTGCACCCTATCCAGTGCTTCCACATCCTTCCTATAATGCGGCGACCAGAACTGTACGCAATACTCCAAGTGCGGCCGCACCAGAGTTTTGTACAGCTGCAACATGACCTCACGGCTCCGAAACTCAATCCCGCTACTAATAAAACCTAACACACCGTGCGCCTTCCTAACAACCCTATCCACCTGGGTGGCAACTTTCGGGGATCTGTGCACACGGACACCAAGATCTCTCTGCTCGTCCACACTACCAAGAATCTTACCATTAGCCCAGTGCTCTGTATTCCTGTTACTCCTTCCAAAGTGAATCACCTCACACTTTTCCACATTAAACTCCATTTGCCACCTCTCAGCCCAGCTCTGCAGCTTATCTATGTCCCTCTGTAACCTGCAACATCCTTCCGCACTATCCACAACTCCACCGACTTTAGTGTCATCTACGCCCTCATCGAGGTCATTTATAAAAATGACAAACAGCAGTGGCCCCAAAACAGATCCTTGCGGTACACCCCTAGTAACTGAACTCCAGGATGAACATTTCCCATCAACCACCACCCTCTGTCTTCTTACAGCTAGCCAATTTCTGATCCAAACTGCTAAATCACCCTCAATCCCTTGCCTCCGTATTTTCTGCAATAGCCTACCGTGGGGAACCTTATCAAACACTTTACTGAAATCCATATACACCACATCAACCGCTTTACCCTCATCCACCAGTTTGGTCACCTTCTCAAAGAACTCAATAAGGTTTGTGAGACACGACTTACCTTCACAGACCCGTGTTGACTATCCCTAATCAAATTATTCCTTTCTAGATGATTATAAATCCTATCTCTTACAATCCTTTCCAACACTTTACCCACAACCGAAGTAAGGCTCACTGGTCTATAATTACCAGGGTTGTCTCCACTCCCCTTCTTGAACAAGGGGACAACATTTGCTATCCTCCAGTCTTCTGGCACTATTCCTGTAGACAATGACGACATAAAGATCAAAGCCAAAGGCTCTGCAATCTCATCCCTGGCTTCCCAGAGAATCCTAGGATAAATCCCATCCGGCCCAGGGGACTTATCTATTTTCACACTTTCCAGAATTGCTAACACCCCCTCCTTATGAACCTCAATACTGTCTAGTCTAATAGCCTGTATCTCAGCATTCTCCTCGACAACATTGTCTTTTTCATGTGTGAACACTGATGAAAAATATTCATTTAGTGCCCCTCCTATCTCTTCGGACTCGACGCACAACTTCCCACTACTGTCCTTGACTGGCCCTAATCTTACTCTAGTCATTCTTTTGTTCCTGACATACCTATAGAAAGCTTTAGGGTTTTCCTTGATCCTACCTGCCAAAGACTTCTCATGTCCCCTCCTGGCTCTTCTTAGCTCTCTCTTTAGGTCGTTCCTGGCTAACTTGTAACTCTCAAGCGCCCTAACTGAGCCTTCACGCCTCATCTTTACATAAGCCTCCTTCTTCCTCTTGACAAGAGATTCAACTTCTTTAGTAAACCATGGTTCCCTCACTCGACCACTTCCTCCCTGCCTGACAGGTGCATATTTATCAAGGACACGCAGTAGCTGTTCCTTGAACAAGCTCCACATTTCAATTGTGCCTAGCCCTTGCAGTTTCCTTCCCCATCCTATGTATCCTAAATCTTGTCTAATCGCCTCATAATTGCCTTTCCCCCAGCTATAACTCTTGCCCTGCGATATATACCTATCCCTTTCCATCGCTAAAGTAAACGTAACCGAATTGTGGTCACTATCACCAAAGTGCTCACCTACCTCCAATTCTAACACCTGGCCTGGTTCATTATCCAGTACCAAATCCAATGTGGCATCGCCTCTTGTTGGCCTATCTACATACTGTGTCAGGAAACCCTCCTGCACACATTGGACAAAAACTGACCCATTTAAAGTACTCAAACTATAGTGTTTCCAATCAATATTTGGAAAGTTAAAGTCCCCCATAACAACTACCCTGTTCCTTTTGCTCCTATCCAGAATCATCTTTGCAATCCTTTCCTCTACATCTCTGGAACTTTTCGGAGGCCTATAGAAAACTCCCAACAGGTTGACCCCTCCTTTCCTGTTTCTAACCTCAGCCTATACTACCTCAGTAGACGAGTCCTCATCAAACGTCCTTTATGCCACCGTAATACTGTCCTTGACTAACAATGCCACACCTCCCCCTCTTTTACCACCATCCCTGATATTACTGAAACATCTAAACCCCGGAACCTGCAACAACCAT
Organism: Ginglymostoma cirratum; assembly: GCA_024137785.1. Taxonomy (NCBI): domain Eukaryota; kingdom Metazoa; phylum Chordata; class Chondrichthyes; order Orectolobiformes; family Ginglymostomatidae; genus Ginglymostoma; species Ginglymostoma cirratum. Next base: position 61,796,881 of record JAHRHZ010000063.1, on the reverse strand, counting down.
TCCTGTCCCTGCTATATCCGTGTCTCCGAAATGGCCACAACATCGAAGTCCCAGGTACCAACCCATGCTGCAAGTTCACCCACCTTATTCCAGATGCTCCTGGCGTTGAAGTAGACACACTTCAAACCACCTTCCTGCCTGCTGGTTCACTCCTGCGACCTTGAAACCTTATTCATGACCTCACTACTCTCAACCTTCTGTTCACTGGAGCTACAATTCAAGTTCCCATGCCCCTGCTGAATTAGTTTAAACCCTCCCGAAGAGCATTAGCAAATTTCCCCCCCAGGATATTGGTACCCCTCTGGTTCGGGTGTAGACCATCCCGTTTGTAGAGGTCCCACCTACCCCAGAATGAGCTCCAATTATCCAGGTATCTGAATCCCTCCCTCCTGCACCATCCTTGTAGCCACGTGTTCAACTGCTCTATCCTTATTCCTCGCCTCTTTCGCACATGGCACCGGTAACAAACCAGAGAAAACAACTCTGCTTGTTCTATCTATAAGCTTCCACCCTAGCTCCTTGAATTTCTGCCTTACACCCCCATCCCTTTTCCTACCTATGTTGTTGGTGCCTATGTGGACCACGACTTGGGGCTGCTCCCCCTCCCATTTAAGGATCCCAAAAACATGATCCGAGACATCATGGACCCTGGCACCTGGGAGGTAACACACCAACCACGAGTCTGTCTCATTCCCACAGAATCTCCTATCTGTCCCCCTAACTATGGAGTCCCCAATGATTAATGCTCTCCTCCTCTCCCCCCAGGGCTTAAAGCATCCAATGGGGTGGTGCCAGCACCCTTCACTGTTGCCATGCTGAGGAGGTGTAAAGTGCATTGGCTGGAAGTTGAGATGCCAGAAAGTCTGTTCAATACTTCTTCAATACACGACCCTTGGGCTGGTTGTAACTGGTTCACCTTGAACCTTTGTGATATCTTTAACCTTGGTTTCCACTGTCCTCCGTAGCCAATAGCTGCTGGCTGCTATTTAATTTAGTTTGGCAACATTTCTGTCAGACTTGATTTCTCCACTGAGGGTCAACTTAGAATGTCCAATTTTGGGCTCATGGTCATTTGACCACAGTATCTCCTGTTGATCATTAAAGCACCATTGGAAATGGAATCACAGGCTGAGACCACAGTCTCATGTAGGCATGTAGCAAGTCTCAGATGGATAGCCTAACTCCCTGAGTATCTGCGTTCCCCACTGTACGCGGACAGTAGTACTCTATAAAATAAATTTCTTCCTTACGCACGTCAATAATCTTAACACGGACAATGTAGAAACAACTGAATATATAAGTTGAGAATTAGCCAGTATTTACAATCACTGGCTCACCATCATTGGCGTTTAGTAGCATTTGATAAAGTTCAAACTGCACAACAATTTACATCATCCTTTCACGACAGAGTCCAGATGAATTAATTTCTTGGTTTCTGCTGGAAGAGCATAGATTAGTTTCTGGATGAGTTCCTCCTTCTAGCAGATGAATTTCACAGGATTAAGTGATAGATCGCAGTAAACAGGATGAACAACACAGCAAGGTATAATAGGACACGTACACAGGGTGTCTCTGCGTGTTTGAGTACCACTCCCAGAAGTCATCGCACCAATTAGTCACCTTGGTTTCCCTGATAACCTTTTGAATTTGCTCTGTCTGTGGGAATAACAGCAACAGCAACTTTATGCGCATTTGCCAATTTTGTTTGGACCGGCTGTAATTTTTCTGTTCAGGTTTCAATACCAGTGTATTTTTTCCAATAATCTGCTAAAGTTAGTCAGAGTTCATCACTGACATTGACAAAGTTCTGAGTCCTGCTGTGGATATCTGTGATGTCAATTAGGCCTAGCATGGCTGGGATGTGTGGCCTAATACAAACGGTAATTTTGGATATTACATGTGAAAATACTGTGTGATAGTGTTTTTGGGAAGTTGTGATGCTGTATTCTCCCTTGCTCTGTACGTTACCCTGGTGATGTCAGTGTTCAGGTTCTGGATCTCCAACAGTATAACTTAGAATGGCATTTGTGTGTAAACCACATGAGGCATGTTCATTTGAAAATACAGGGTAGGTGCTCACAACTTCTTTTGTCTACTGACATTAATCCAGAGTGGTACATGCGAGCCTTCCCTCTTTCTCAACAGCAGAGGAGAGGGTGCTGTCATATTCTAACCCTGATTCCCCTTTGGATAATGTTGACATTTTGTCTTTTCCCATTCCTGCCACCAACACAATCCCTTAACTCTGACAATTGTGATTTTTCTCCCTTCATGACTATGAACATTGTAGCATTGATGAATCACTTGATTTCGATCTTGTACCAGTACCACATACCACAGTCCATCTTTGATAACAAGACCTTAGTACTTAACCTCTCCTCATACTTGCTATTCGAGGTGGGGATTGTTCAATCCTGTATTTGCCTTAACTCAACGTCACTGCTCTTAGCTTGGACCAGATTCTCGGTCTGGCTCACAGCTTTTTGTTCTAGAATGGGGGCTGCCATGGATCTCCTTCATGGACTCATTGCTTAGCCAATTTATTTTCCCAGTTGGGGAAGTTTGGTGGTGGGTCCAATTTTAATTCATGGCTTTAGGCAGTTTGGAGAATATGTTATCCTTAGGTTGCCAGTTCATTTCTAGCTGGAAGGAGTTCCCACCTTCCTTGGGTGGTACAGTGGCTCAGTGGTTAACACTGCTGCCTCACAGCACCGTGGACCTGGGTTCGGTTCTGTCTGTGGGCGACTGTCTGTGTAGAGTTTGCACATTCTCCATGTCTGCGTGGGTTTCGTCTGGGTGCTCTGGTTTCCTCCCACAGTCCAAAGACGTGCAGGCTAGGTGGATTGGCCGTGCTAAATTGCCCATAATGTTCAGGGATGTGTAGATTAGGGGGATGGGTCTGAGTGGGATGCTCTCAGGGTTGGTGTGGACTTGTTGGGCCAAAGGGACTGTTTCCACACTGTAGGGATTCTATGATTCTACAATCTGTGTTTCTGTGCTTGAGCAGTGGTTCGGTGATGTTTCCCCATCTGCCAAGACAAACCTTCTATCTCCCCACAGTGGTAGGAAGTCAGTCAAGCTATTTTAGACATGCATGCTGCCTGAATGTATGTCTTCTGGGATGTTTTTTAGGATGGCTGACTACATAAGTCTCAGCAGCCAGCTTGGCAGCCTAACCCCTCATTTTATTGGAGAGCTTCAACCTTAACTCTCTTACAGCATTCGCTTCTGTGGTTCTCTGATTGACAGAACTGTTTTGTGGAAGGATCACTTGACCCGAAACCTTAACTCTGACTTCTCCTCCAGACCTGCTGAGCTTTTCCAGCAATTTTTATTTTTGTCTCTTATTTACAGCATCCGCAGTTCTTTCGGTTTTTATCTGATTATGCAGTGGTACTGCTCTGTCTGGAGCTTCATGTGACCATCGTTGCTAAGTTGTATTGGCTTCTTACAGCTTTATTTTCCCATCTGAATCTCCAGGCCCACACCCATCTCCAGGGGTGAGGTGGGGGGAGTGGGGAGTAAAACAAAAACGGTAATGCCTCGGAATGTGGGTACTGGTCACCTAGAAGTTCCAATTTGAGATATACAAGATACATTGGGCCAGTATGTATTAATCACAGATTTTTTTCCAGGCCTCCCTGTGTTGGGCCTGAGAAAGAAAAGTAGCAAAACATGCGAATGGCACATAATCCATTCTGTACACCTCAAAATGGAGATCTAGTACATTAATTTCCAAGTATTACTCTTTCTGTCCTCCAGGCCTCTCTCTGAGGTTAACCATTTTAAATTCACCAGCCCTCTAGTGATTTGGAGAAATAACTGGAGTTCCGCACAGCTAGGTTTTAGTAAGAACAAGTGAGTGGTGAGGGAAGTGGAATGGTCAGACGTTGAGTGCTGACTGGTAGTGACAGACTGGTGGTCTCAACTAACATTAATGGTGGTGGGGAGGCAGTAACCACGTGCTCCAGGAACAGCTGGACTCAGGATCAACAGAAGGTCAAAGAAAAGCCTTGACTGTAAACACACTGAATGCTGAGGCCAGGGATTTTCACACATCTCTAATCCTTGGAACAGATGTTATCACTCATTAGCATTTAGTCTGTGCACTGGAGCCTACAAATGGCTGTTTGGAGCCATGAACCAGCTGGGAGCTGACATATACAGCCTCTGGGCTCTTCGCAAGACTGGCTCCCTGCCCAAGTCCGTTCCTAATCAAGGTTTCAAATGGCTTAAGGAATGCTCGGCCTGCTGGCTGATGTAATGGATTCTCTGAATGTTTCCAACGCTGCTTGACTCAATCCCCATCCCCCACCTACCTGTTGTCCTTGTTCCAACAGCTCAATGTGCCTCCTCAGCTGAGTCCAAGCTTGGAGTGCACAGGGGCCAAGGGCAGGGTATAAGTATGTATGTGGACCTTTGTCAGTTAGAGAACCAACAGACCTAGGCATCCAGTGGTACAGTCTGCCCCACTGAGTTGGCATGGACTACGCAGGACAGGGCTAGTTGTAGGATAACCTGATTCTCAGAAGTCGAAGCTCACAGCCATTGAAAAACCTTGGGAAGGCAAGGCTACGTGATGATGCACATGTTGAACTACAAATGGCAGAAGTCTGCAGCAATGGCAGTTGAAGGTCAGAGGTCATGTGGTAACCTCTCTCTCCAGTCAGAATTGATAATCCAAAAGACAGCTAATTATTGAAGTCAGCATTAGGAGCCACAGCCTATTGTTTTAATGACAGTTCTGCTTCATTCCTGACAAAAACTGAACCAGGCCTTTGTTTCTCATAAGATTCCCAAAATAACTATTCAGCTGTAATTTGATTCTTTGGTGCACAAATGGGTTTGAAGTATCACTCTAATCGATCATGCTCAAGGATTGAATAACCATTTCTGAAGAAGGGTCTCGGCCCCAAACGTCAGCTTTCCTGCTCCTCTGATGCACCTTGGCCTGCTGTGTTCATCCAGCTCTACACCTTGTTATCTCAGAATAACCCTGTGAATTTGTTTCTTTAAAACAGCAGAACAGTTTCCAAATTAAGAAGTTGACACTACTGCAAAGAAATGATTTATGTGTGTGCAATTCACAGACTACAGACTAATAGTGGGATGCTCCAAGGGTCGGTGTGGACTTGTTGGGCTGAAGGGCCTGTTTCCACACTGTAGGGATTCTAAGTAGCCAGGCAGAGGCACAACATCGTACACGCACAGAACAAAGAGTACTTAAACATGCATTCTCTTCAAGACAAGATATGCAGACTGCACTCCTCTTTTCCATAAGAAAGTTTAACTATTTATAATAACAAGTGAACCTCTGAGTCTCTCTCTATATTGTCAAGCCAATTTGCTGTTATGTCTAGATCACACGATGGAGGTGCAATTGATTTTCACAGACGAAGGAGCAGCACTCTGAAAGCTTGTGATTTCAAATAAACCTGTTGGACTATAACCTCGCATGGTGTGACTTCTGATTTTTCACAGAGCCAGTGATACTACCTGTTGTTCCTGTTTGTGTTGTTCAGCCTTTCTTTCATGGACTGTGGTTGCTGTCCCAGAACTTGCTTGTCCTGATGCATTAAGGCCCAGTTTTTTTCCAAATTAGCCACTTGCTGATCTTGTTCCACAAGCTGCTTTGAATGGTTCACATCGTCTTAATGTCTACAGTTTTATTTCTTAAGAGCCAGTCTTGAAGCTTCTGTTTTTATATCCTGGGTTCTTCCAATTCTGTCAATGCTTTAGCCTTCTGTTGGCCCAGTATGTTTCTTCATTCATAACCTGTTCTAATCACCACGTCTTCAGGGATTTTTTTCCCCTTATTGTTTTCTTTGTCCGGACCCCTCCCATATGCTGGTTTAGTGGTTGTTTTGTTTTCTTTGTCCTTCTTGAGCTCTTTCATTAGAGCATCATTGTTAGCATTTATTTCTGAAAGGATTCTCCCGTGATTGATTTGCAGTTTCCTGTAATGTGTGCTGTACATCACCAATTTTTGCAGGTCTTGCATTTTCTCCAGCATTCCTTTCAATTCAAGCCAGTGTTCCTGTAGATGTTCCTGCTAAACCTGATCTATTTTACAAGCAAACTGCTTGAAATCTTCCTTTAAACTGGCAATCTTTTCATTGGATTGATGATACAGAACTTTACTATTCATCCTGCTTCCTTTCTTTCTCTTTCAGTTCTTTGCTCATCTTTGTGAGCTGAGTAGAGTTATCACTTAGAGATTTCATCATTTCAGAAATGGTATCCTCAAGTTTGGATTTAACCTGAGCTAGCTGATCAGCTTTTTTCCTTCCTGAACTTTCATTTGTTTCTTCCTAACAGAAAGCTGAGATTTTAGCTTCACTAAATCAGAAGAAAGTGAACTGTTCCATTGTTTACAAGGTGTGGAGCTGGATGAACACAGCAGGCCAAGCAGCATCATAGGAGCAG
>JAHRHZ010000063.1:61731063-61790055 GCA_024137785.1 Ginglymostoma cirratum | reverse complement strand
CAGCATATGCAGTACCTATTATCTCTGTTCCATTGTTTACTAATGTTTCCTGAACAGCCTGCTACAGTTTCTTAGGAGCAGGAACTGCAGTCCTTTTATCTCTGCTACAGTTTCTGTTGTGTCTCTGATCTCTGATTGATTGCTTCGATTGTGACTTGTAAAAAGTCACAGCATGCTGATACACCTGTAGTCACTGTCCACAGTGTCAACACTGTAAAATATTTACAACATCTAGGTGGATTGATTGTACTTGCACTCCAGCACTATTGATCCTACACATGATTTGTGAACTGTTGTATCCTGAAAGATGTATATTTATTGGTTTGATCATAAATTTCCATGTCTGTACATACAGGCTTTTGTTTTGGAATTTACAAGGCTAGTATATTGGCAATTGCCTCATGTCAATCTTAACTAATAATGAACAGTACCAGTTTTCTCAAGATAGATGATTAGAATTTTTGCAAATGCTTTGTATGGTGTGATGACATTCTTATTTTCCACAAAATTGTGTGTAATATGTGTTCAACAATGTTATTGTGGTTGTTGACAAACCAGCATAAGACAATCACTTCATGTACATGCTTCTGGTAGGATTCAAGATTGTCTTTATTGTAGTTTAAAGATGTTCCTTGTGTAATGGTTACATATATTTTTATCTAAAAATATAATCTGGAAAATGGAATTTTGGACAGCTACTTAACAGTGAATGAACTTGTTTTTACAAGGTGAAAATCAAACCCAGAACTGTGAAATGTTCAATTATTGGTTACGCAATGTCATGTAACTTTTGATGCAGCTGGGTTCGATACTTTTGAGGGATACGCTGACAGCTGGGTAAAAACAAAGTGCCTAACAACAACTCTTCGGTCATTCAGAAAACTAAGAAAAGGAGAGTTGTACTGAGATCTGTAGAAGGCCTGAAAACTAGGACCAGTCTGTCTACTGAGATAACAAGGTGTAGAGCTGGATGAACACAGCAGGCCAAGCAGCATCTGCTCCTCTGCTGCTGCTTGGCCTGCTGTGTTCATCCAGCCCTACACCTTGTTATCTCAGATTCTCCAGCATCTGCAGTTCCTAGTATCTGCAGAAGTCTGTCTACTTCCCTTTGAGAGTGGGAAAACCGCCACTCAACAACCCTGAAAAGAAAAACTTCTAATTCTAATAAAAGCCTAGGTCCAACTGACTGGCTACTGAATTGAGGATTACTGCTATTGATACAATGTGAAACCATTGTCAAAATCCAAAAGAGCTGTGCGAAAAGTACCTCATTTTCTCTCTTTCTCTCTCCCTCACTCTCTGTTTGTCTGTCTGTCTGTCTCTCTCTCTTCCCACCACCAGCATCCTTGGAGTTTGGACTGTTGATCTTCAGAATTAGTTGTCTTTTCTGTCCTATTTGTAAATGTGATGTGGAGGTGCTGGTGTTGGACTGGGGTGGACAAAGTCAGATGCGTACGACACCAGCTTGCAGTCCAACAGGTTTATTTGAAACCGCAAGCTTTCAAAGTGCTGCTTCTTAGTCAGGTGAAGTGTAGAGGGGAATGATTGAGATGTATAAAATTATAAGGGGCATTGATAGAGTAGACAGGAAGAAACTTTTCCCATTGATAGAGGAATCAATGACCAGGGGCAGAAGGTTTAGAGGGGATGTAAGGAAAAACGTTTTCACCCAGAGGGTGGTGGGAATCTGAAACTTACTGCCTGTAAGGTTGGTAGAGATGGTAGAAACCCTCATAACATTGAAGAAATATTTAGATGTGCCCTTGTGATGCTAAGGCATACAAGGCTATTGGCCTTGTGCTGGAGAAAGGTATTAGAACAGTTACGTAGTTGTTTTTAACTAGTGTGGATGTGATGGGCCAAAGGGCCTCTTTCTGTGCTGTTGATCTCTATGACTCTGACTCTGTCTTAGTGATTAAGCTGGTCATTTATACATTTGTGATGATTCATGGAATAGTAGGGCCTGATTTCCAGTGCCGCATCCTTTTCTCTCCAGCATGCTTAACAAACTTGATTGAAAGCTGGAGATTTCCTTGGTGCATGCAGAAAATTACACCTTCCGCATTTCCTACTGTGTTTGGCTGTTCTAGTGATTGTGTGAACTCTCAGATTTGGACATAGGACCTGTAAAATATTATTGTTCTAGCAGGATTGCCTCAAACTTAAGTGTATCTTTCCGAAGCTCTTGGACACTACATCTCTGCCAGATCTCTTGAGACAGCTTCTTTGGGTCCACATTGTGATCACTGACTTAGCAATTCTGTTTCCTCTCCCCATGTGAAAAATCACATAGTGAGCTCTTCCCTATGCATCTGCTGATGAAGTGCTCTACAGATTCTGTAGAGTTCTGTATAAATGGCATACGCTGATGAGTAAGCAAGTGTAACCTGACTCAGAAATGGTCTTCTAATAAGATTTGTATTTTTTGGGGTCTTCTAGCTCTTCGGTTAATCCAGACATGTGCAAACTGTTGTTTTCATTCCCAATTGCTTAGAGGCTTGTTTTTCTGCATCAGACAAAGCTGAATCTGGACACCATGGCTCTGAACAAGTTTTAAACATTTTAGATTTTGTTACCAAGACATTGGCTTTGGTCAAAGAGACTGATGGAATGAATGCTTTCAAGAGTTAGATATAGTTTTTGGACTAAAGGATATGGGGAGAAAGTGCAAACAGCGTACTGAGTTGGATGATCGGCTATGATTGTATTAAATGGCAGAACAGGTTGAAAGGGCCAAATGGTCTCATCCTGCTCCTATTTTTCTATGTTTCTACAATTGGAGGTCTGCTGTGTCTCAAATTAAACTGGGAACTTCTGTGAACATTCTGACAATATGCCTTTAACAATCCCTCGCTTGTTGTTGATCCTGATCACTTGCCTTTTCCAAGTGAGTTGAACTGTCCTCTGTCAATAGAGATTTGTCTGCTATCTAGCAAGCTGTGTTTTCAATGCTGTCCAAAGCTGTAATGAGCAGAGATGGCAAGAATTGCCTCATGCACTTTAGCACAATTTAATACTTCGACCATGTGTTTCACCTTTAGATTAACTTGCTGCCTGTTCAAAGTCGAAGGGCTTCACCTACATGATGTTTTCCATCACTGTTCACTGTCATGTTAATGATATTGGTCTAATAACCAATCACTCATTCATGATTGATTTGCTCCATGGGTTAGTTGATTTAAAATGGTAAACCAGATTGTAAGATTTGTAGCATACTTTATAGCAAGTGACTGATTTCTGTGTGTGCAGCTTGCAGGTCACAGCAGTTTGACTGTCAGGCAGAGTCATAACATTGTATACACAACATATGGAGAGAAGCTCTTGAAAGGCAAGGTGCATTCATAATACTGACAATGGATATCTTTCAGCTAGATGTTGCCTTTCAAAATGTAACTCAAATGTGGGAAATCTTGCTCGCACCCAGAGACATGAGCAATAAAGCTTACAATCTTCCAATGAAACATTTGGTTGAATGTGCCACACTGAAGTGAGTGCCCCTGCTGTCGTCTTTGGTACTGATTGTGATAGTTTACTGATTGTCTGACTGCCTCCTCAAGTACAGCTTGGATTTGGTGGGTATCTGCAGTCATTGTTCATCATCACCAAGAATACTGACTGCCTTTGAGCTCTGGATGCCACTGAGAAGGAGCTCTGAGCTGGTGGAAGGGTCATGGCATAGCTGCTTAATGAGTGGCAGATGGGTGACATTCCAATTCGCCAGGCTCTGTGCAGTGTGAGATGGCTGACAGTACCTGGAGGGACAGGCTAAAGGGAAGAAGCTAATAGACGCTGATAGGAAAGGTGACATGCTGGCCAAAATCTCCCATGTGTTTCATTGGAGGGAAAAGCTGAAAACCAGACAATTGAACAATTTGGAGAAAGGTGTCAGGACACAGACTACAGATGAAGATCTGAGAATCTCCAGTCAGAAGTGCTGCACTGTCAGAAAATTAATATTGAGGGAGCACTGCACTGTCAGAGAGTCAGTACTGAGGGAGTGCTCTACTGTCGGAGGGTCATTACTGAGGAAGTGCTGCACTGTTGAAGGGTGAATTGTTTAGATGCAACGCTCTGGTGGATGCCGTGTCCCCATCTAAGAGGTAGGAGTGTATTTTTTAATGTCAGTGTACTAACTTGCAGAAAGCATATGGATTGTTTTACTGGGGATAAAAGGTACTGCAGATGCTGGAGAATCCGAGATAACAAGCATGGGGCTGGATGAACACAGCAGGTCAAGCAGCATCATAGGAGCAGGAAAGCTTGACGTTTTGGGCCTAGACCCTTCATCAGGGTTTTACTGCTTATTGCTGTTTGTTGGATCTTATTGTGCATCTCAGTTTAGCAGCTCCACAGTGCTTCACCATGTTTTTGGTGTTTTCTGCCTTCATTACATTATAATTAAAACCATCATGTTGGCATTTAGTAGGAATTAGTCAAGGCAGTAGAGCGTGGTCTGGTCACATTGAGTCTCTACAGCCCAGTCACTGGAATGCATTGTTGCAGGTGACTTGTCAGAGATTGCTTACACTGTTTAATTCCAGTACAATGCTGTTTGCAGGAACACAGTGCACCTGATAGTCCAGGGAAGACTCGCATTCCAAACAGCAGATACCCAAACTTGCATCAGCTGAGACTGTGCATCACACTCTCCCCCTACATCAGCATTGACTCCAACCAGTTCCGGACAATCCTACAACAAGGGAGGGAACATTTCTGGATCAGCCTTCCAGCAACAACACATTCATCTCAGGTACTCTCTTCCCTATTGCTTGATTACACTCTGTCATCTCAACAAACATGGAACTTTATGTGGCCAAGCTCCAGGAGTATCAAAGTTTCATCTGCCCGGAGCTATCTCATTCTGTGGTTTTCAGACACAGTACTGACCTAAGCCTAGTCCCTGTTTGTCAGCCTGTACCTCAGACCACAGGATCGCTGCTCTCAAACAGAATGAAGTACTGGGGCAAAATTCATCAAAATCCATCAATGTAGAGAGAGCTTTTCTCTGTATCTAAGCCTGTGCTGTCCCTGTTCTGGGAATGTTCGATGGGGACAGTGCAGGGAGAGCTCTACACCGTATCCAAACCTGTGCTTGGGAATGTCCAGTGCTGATTTAGAATGATATTGGGCTGTACAGAGAGGCGTGTTATAGTATTGTAACTCTTTCTTAGTGGGAAGTGAATGGAGAGCTGGCCTTGGCCCACTTTTCTTTGATGAACATGGGTAGAGGAGGACACATAGCTGTCTGACAGAGACAGGAAGATTGGTGTGTTTTAATGGTGTTCTCAGTACTTACTGTAAATTCTTCCTTTTCCTACTCACATAGTTTCCCCATCACTGCATGTTTCAGTATTGGGGCTGCTGGCTGTCCCGCCCCACCCCACCTCAACTCCTCTCATTGTCTGCCCTCCCTGCAGAAACTCACTAATTGCTCGGTGTTTCTGTTTTGCCCTGCAGGTCCCTTTCGTGATGAAGTGGAGGGGAAAGTTTGTTGTCAAGTTGAATCTCAGTAATGAGGAAGCACATGACTGGTTTGTGGCCCAAGCCCACAGGCTTCACAGAAGGTTAGAAGTCAAATACATCACCCTGGTAGGAGGAGAGGGAAGGCCCAATATTGACTGGTTTCAGCATCATTCCTGGCAATTCAGCAGCGATGAATACATCACCCAGTTCACACTGCTGGCTGAGGAGCTGGGAAATACAACCATTATATCAACTGCTACACAGTAAGTGGTGATACCTCCATAATTCATCACAATGGACCTGGGTGTCAATGTGCAGGAATCACAGCATGAAGGTACAGCATGTAATTAGGAAGGTTCATGGTCTATTATTAATACATTGAAACTTGTGTTCTATATGGACATAGTTGTATATTGCTTTAAGTTTGATTTTTATTTGTTTTGTCTGATAAGAAGAGGAGACATAGCTTCAGTTTCATTTTTGAGTTCTGAGAGTGGTGAGACTTGTCTGGAAGCACCTTTACATGCATTTAAATGAGATTCTAAACAACAGCCCTTTGAGGTGAGCAATTCATTGCTTTAGAAAATGGAGCCAAGGGGAGGGGCGGCACAGTGACTCAATGGTTAGCATTGCTGCCTCACAGTCTGTTTAGACTGTTTAGAGTTTGCACATTCTCCCCATGTCTGCATGGGTTTGCTCTGGGTGCTGTGGCTTCTTCCCACAGTCCAAAGATGTGCAGGTTAGGTGGATTGGCCACGTTAAATTGCCCACTGTGTCCATGGGTGTGTAAATTATGTGGATTAGGCATGGGGAATTCAGTATTATAGGGATAGGGGTAGGGAGTGTGTCTGGATGGGATCATCTTCTGAGGGGCAGGGTGGTTTTTATTGGGCCGATTGGCTGTAGGGATTCTATGATTCAATGAAATCTGGACTATTGTCTCACAGCAAGGTGTCTTAGGGCATTGAGAGGCAGAGAAAAATTATGTTTGAAAGACAGAAACACTTTGGTTATTTGAGAGTGGGCTCTTTTCTTCAAGAAAGAAGCAGATCATCCGGGGAGAAAAAAACCTGTAATATCAACAGCATAGTTTCGCAGTCTCCAAAACAGTCAAGGCAGACGAAAAGTCATCCTGAGTGGCTTAGAAAATAGTCAGAGAAAAACTTCTGAAACAGAAGCTTTTGCCTGAGAGAGAAAGACAACCCACAAGCCTGTTGATAATAAGGTGTAGAGCTGGATGAACACAGCAGGCTAGGCAGCATCAGAGGAGCAGGAAAGCTGACATTTTGGGTCTGGACCCTTCTTCACAGATGGGGGATAGGAAGGGGGCTCTGAAATAAATAGAGAGGGGGGAGGCGATGAAAGTAGGTGGATAGAGGAGCAGATAGGTGGAAAGAAGACAGACAGGTCAAGGAGGCGGGGATGAAGCCAGTACAGGTGAGTGTAGGTAGGGGGTTGGTCAGTGAGGAGGGAGGGTGGGTAGGTGGGAGGGAATTGTACTGAAAACAAGAAATGCTGGAGATCACAGTGGGTCAGACAACATCCATGGAGAGAGAGCAAGCTAACGTTTCGAGTCTAGATGACTTTCATCAGAGCTGAAGTGAAGTGTGGAAGGGACAGCATTTATGCTGTAGTGGGCGGGGTGTTGTTGTGGGTATTGGGTGTAGGATGCTGGTGGAGCAATCTTGACTTTTAACTGCCCTCTGGGCAATTAGGGATGGGCAATAAATGCTGACCTAGCCGACGATGCCCTCATTCTGTGAATGAATAAAAAAATGCTGATAGTTCAGATTAAGTGATTGGAATGTGAGAATGGCAGAACAATGGTGTGTCTCCTGTCAGACTTGAAAGGCTAACACTGGGTTGGGGGGAGGGGAAAAAGGACATGGTAACAAGCTAAAAGAAAGGGTAGAAATAGTTCACAATTTGAACTCAATATTATGTCCAGAAGGCTGTAAAGTGCCTAGTCTGAAGATGAGATGCTGTTCCTCCAGTTTGTGCTGTGATTCACTGGAAGACTGCAGCATACCGAGGGAAGACATGTGGGCATGCAGGCAGGATGCTATGTTAAAATGATCAGCTATGAGAAGGTCAGGGTAATGCTTGTGCACAGACTGGAGATGTTCTGCAAAGTGGCCACGTAGTCTGTGTTTTATTTCTCCAGTTTACAGTAGGCGGCATTAGGTGCAGCTAATACAATATACAAGATTGGAAGTGGTACAGGTGAAATGCTGCTTCACCTGGAAAGATTGTTTAAACCCTTGGATAGTGAGCAGGGAGGAGGTGAAGTGGCAAGTGTTGCACCTTCTGCGATTACGTTGGAAAGTGCCGTGGAGAGGGGCTGGGGTGCTGGTGGTTATGGAACGGACTAAGGCGTCCCAGAAGGAACGGTTCCTGTGAAATGCAGACAGGGGGAGTGAGGGGAAGATGTGTTTGGTGGTGACATTCTGCTGGAGTTGTCTGAAATAGCAGAGAAAGATTCTTTGCATGTGGAGGCTGGAGGGATGAGAAGTGAGAACAAGGGTGACCCAACCACACTGTTGTGAGTGATGGGAAGGGGCAAGGTTGGAAGCACGGGTGATAGGTCAGATGTGGTTGAGGGCCCTGCCAACTACAGTGGGCAGGAAACCATGGTTATGGAAGAAGGAAGCCACATCAGCAACACTATTTTGGGAGGTGGCATTGTCTGAATAGATATGATGGAGGCGAAGGAACTGAGAGAAATGGGATGGAATCCTTTCAGGGGTGGGAAGAGCTGTAGTGAAGGTAGCTATGGGAGTCAGTGGCTTTGTAGTTGATGGCAGTGGATTGTTTGTTCCCTGCAATGGAGACAGAGAAGTCAGGGAAAGGATGGGAAGTGTTTGAAATAGACGATGTGAAAGTTGTGGAGGGGTGGAAATTGGAGGCAAAATGAATCAAGTTTTCAAGGTCAAGGTGGGAGCATGAACTGGTACCAAAACAGTCATTGATGTACTGAGAAGGGAGTTGTGGGAGGGGGGCAGTGTAGGACTGGAATAAGGATTGTTTCACATACCCCATAAGGAGGCAGACATAACTGGGACCCGTGTGGGTGGACATAGCCACTCCTTTGACTGAGCAGAAGTGAGATGAATTTAAGAAGAAATTGAGAGCTATGACAAAGGGTCTTTTGAAGAGATATTAACTAAGGAATATTGTATCAAGTGAATGCAGAGGAATGCTGGAAAGAAACCAAGCATAGGTGTGCCCCCTAGATACAGAAATTTAAAGTGGAAGCAGAGTGTTGCTTAACTGAACAAAATCAGAAGTTGCTTGAAAAGCTCAGCAGGTCTGGAGAAAAGGTCAGAGTTAACGTTTTGGGTCCAGTGACCCTTCCTCAGAACCGGTTCTGAGCAAAGGTCACCGGGCCCGAAATGTTAATTCTAATTTTTTGCTCCACAGATGCTGCCAGACCTGCTGAGCTTTTCCAGCAACTTCTGATTTTGTTCCTGATTTACAGCATCCACAGTTCTTCCAGTTGCTTCACTGAAGTTTGAGTATCTGTAATGTTGTGGTTGAGGTCAAAAGGTTGAATCTTTATTTCTGATTTTTGTAAACATGACCATAAGATGTAGAAGCAGAAATAGGACATTCATTCCATCAAATCTGCTCTGCTTGTCATTAAGATCATGGCTGATCTGATAATCCTCAAATCCATTTTCCTGCCTTTTTCCCCATAACCCTTGATTCCCTCACTGATTAAAAACCTGTCTACTTCAGCCTTGAATGTACTTAATGACCCATCCTTGACAGTCCTCTGCAGTAATTTTGGGACCTAAACTCTCCCATGTCCCAGCCCCCCACCCCACACACCAGGCCTTGTCACCACATAGCCTGCCATTACACAGGTATTGTGTTGTTAGTCACTAACAGTTCCCATTAAACAACTATTCACCCTCCCAGCCTGATCATTAGCAACTCCTTTGCCTGTCCAACTGTCTTTCTCTCTCGTTGGGCTCTATCCTATCGTTTACTCCCTACCCCACCCACCTCCCTATAACCTGACGTTTTCCCAGCCACCATCAGTTCTGAGGAAGGGTCACCGGACCTGAAATGTTAACTCTGTTTTCTCCTTCACAGATGCGGCCAGACCTGCTGAGCTTTTCCAGCAAATTTGTTTTTGTCCCAGAATATCTTCCTTAGGTAAGGGGACCAAAACTGCTCACAGTATTCCAGCTGTGGTCTGGCTAGTGCATTGTACAGTTTTAGCAATGTTTCCCGACTTTAATACTGCATTACCTTTGAAATAAAAACTAACATTCCACTTGCTTCCCCTATTACATGCGGAACTTTTATGCCAGTTTTTTTCATATATGCCTTTTCTTTAAACCAACCATTGGCCACTTAACGGGAAAATGGGAGTTTGCATGTTCTCCCTGTGCTTGTATGGGTTGCCTTCGGGTGCTGCAGTTTCCTCTCTCAGTCCAAAGATGTGCAGGTTAAGTGGATTGGCCATGCTAAATTACCTCATAATGTGTTGGGATGTGTAGGCCAGGTTCTCATTTCTCATTTGCATAAAGTAAAAGGAAAGCTTAAGTATATCAATCCAGGTCTCAGTCTGGGATCTGATTTGTCCAATCTTACTTTCACCTGGGGTCATAAGGAGAGCAAATGGAATATTGGCCTTTACTGTAATGGGCACCAAAGATAAAAATAAGATGACTGACTGCCCTTGACATCAAGGCCATGTTAGATCAAGTGTGGCATTAAAGAACCCTAGCAAAACTAGAGTCTACAGGAATCAGGAAGAAAACTCTGTTTTCTGGCACATAGGAAGATGGTTGTGGTTGTTGGAAGTCAATCATATCAACTCCAGGACATCTCTGCAGGAGTTCGTCAGGATTGTGTCCTAGGCCCAACCATCTTCAGCTGCTTCATAATGACCTGCCCTCCATCGTAATGTCAGAAGAGGGATGTTTGCTGATTATTGCACAATGTTCAGCATCGTTCGCAACTCCTTAGATACTGAGGCAGTTTAAATGCAACAAGATCTGGACAATATCCGAATTTGGGCTGAACAGTGGTAGGTCATATTTGTGCCACATAAATGTCAATCAATGACCCTCTCCAACAAAAGAAAGATCTAACCTTTCCCTTTTGACTACCATTACACTCATTGAATCCCTACTCTGAACATTCTGGTGGCTGCCATAGACCAGAATTTGACTGGCAATTCTGCAATGACTAACTCACCACCTGACTTCCCAAAGCCTATCCACTATCTACAAGGCAGAGTGTGATGGAATACTGTACACTGTTTACTCTCTCCACCACCAACACTCAGTAGCAGTGGTGTGTATCAGCTACAAGATGCAGTGCAGAAATTCACCAAGGCACCTTGACAGTACCTTCTAAATCCACAACCAAGGCTACCAAAAAAGAGAAGGATCTACATGTAAACATCACCACCTGCAGGTTCCACTCTAAGTGACACATCATCATGTTTTGAAATATATCACAATTTCTTCAATGTCTCCTTGTATTAATTCCTTGTAATCTTTTCAAGCAGAGTCCATCTTTTTCATTTTCAGTCCACAGTCCAAACCAATGTGGTTTGTTACATTTGGGAAACTGCAGATGGTATCTATTGTTCTGAGTATATTTCCCTATTTTCAATTCACTGAGTGTCTGTCTGTCTGTCTGTCTCTCTCTATTTCACACTGCTGCATTCTGGCTCTCATTTCTCTGCTCACCTTGTTTAACCAATGATATTGTAAGATATTCTGAAGAAAGGTCTAGGCCCGAAATGTCAGTCTTCCTGCTCCTCTGATGCTACCTGGCCTGTTGTGTTCATCCAGCTCTACACCTTGTTATCTTATATTGTAAGAGTGATGCTTATTTGGGACATGCTAATTGATACTATCACTATATATACCACAGGACCGCTCACATCCCTGTCTTTGTTCGGATGGCTCCTCGCCAGTCAGACTGGAGTTATGCAGGACTGAAGGGGCTCATTCCCACTGTTCTTCATTACAGCTTGCTAGGATACAGTTTCTTCATTCCGGATGCTGTAGGTAATGTAGCAACAACAGGAGCCAATTGGCAGCACAGTCAGAATTAATTTCTCTCTTTATCCTCTAAGCATTTCTCTTTCCCTCTTAAATTCAAACACTCCCAAAGCAGGAGTAGAACTGTGTTAGATACAGAGTAAAGCTCTGTCCAATGTATTATCAGAGGGATCATTGATTTCATGGTTGTCTTTAACATTTCTCTTCTGTAGTTCATTTTTGAACATGCTCTAGATGGCGAGAGCCGGGCTTCTCTCCTGTGGGAGTGCTGGGTGTCAGAGTTTCACTGTAGAGGGAATAGTATAAGAGAAACATTCAAGCTTTCATCCTGCATTTATTACTATGTCAAAAACATTTTGCAGTTACCTTCGTCAAAGAAAATTCCACCTTCTTGATGATGTAGTCACTTATCCCTTTGACGCATACCAACTTGACACATTAAAATTGAAGTATTCGGGAATGAGTACTGTGACCCGGGGTTCTTCCAGGTGTTTTGTTTGTCTTGCAGTACAGTATTTCATCCGTTGACTGTGCCTGGGAAACGGCATGGACTTCTATCCCAAACTCCAATCCGCTTGAAGACAGAGTGGAAATTAAAGGGGAACTGGCCAAAATCTTCCAATCCAACTTCAGTTCAGGGCCCATGTTGGGTAAATGGGAATGTTACACCCCTGTTGAAAAAAGCAAACTACAGGCCAGTTGGTGTAAACTTGGTGCTGCGAAAGGTTTGAGATCTGATCATCTGAAACAAACTGAACAGCGGCATAGATAAATTGTAATCAATTAGGGAAAGTCAGCATGGATTACTTAGAAGCAAATCCTGTTTAAGTAAACAGATTGAGTTATTTTTAATAAGGTGCCAGAGAGGGTTGATGAGGGTAACAGGGTAGATGTGGTCTACATGGTCCTTGAAGACATTTGATAAAATGCCTTTCAATAACGACTTTCGGATGCTTACAGCAGAAGAGGAGGCCATTGTGCTCCTCTTGTCCATGCTGGTGAACAATGAGTGACTGCACTTATCTCATTTTCTGACTTTTGGACCAAAGCCCTGGAGTCTATGACAACTCAGGTGATTATCAAAATTCTGCTCAAATCTTTTAAGGCTGTATGACTTAATTCACACCCACAACTTCAGGTACAGACTCATATCATCTGAGTGAAAAACATTCTACTCAACTCTCCTCTTCGCTTTCCAGTCCTTACCTTAAATCTATGCCCCTGATTATTGACCACTCTATTTTCCAGTTACCTCCCACTTCAGCCACCACCATGTTCCCTGGCCAACATTTCTGTCTTGGGCCTGCTGCAGTTCTCAAGTGAGGCTCAATGCAAGATGGAAGAACAGCATCTCATTTTCCACTTGGGGACCCTGCAACCTCAGCACTCAATAGTGAATTCAATCGTTTTAGGGTCTGAACACCTCCTATGTCCTTATCCCAACCCCCACACGCATGGGCTGCTATCACAAACAGCCCATTGCCAGCTACTAATGGTCTGGCGAGGTGGCAGCTGCTGTGTGGAGGGCCCAGATCGGAACTCCTAGTGATGTCAGCGAGGCACGGAGGACTCCTTGTGGATCGACTGGACTTAGAACAGGGTCTCATTGCAGCCCAGAGACCAGAACAACATAGAGAAAGCCCAGAGACCTTAAGAAAATCAGAGCCGTGCTTGACAAGAAGGACTGTAAAGATGAGCATTATTCCTTATTTTTCTGCCTTTATATTGTTCTGTCAATTGAACAAAAGATGAAGCTCTATTAAAGTAATTTCATTTTATTCATTTTATAAACCAAAATGGCGCTGGATTGTGGCGACAAAACACTTTCATTGAATTTCCTGAATACCCGTGTCAATAAAATGTTTGTTTGTTCTTTCATCCTTTCACTCATTTCATTCAGCCATTCATTTCATTCATATATATGTCACTTGTTGTGTTAGCCCTCCCCAGTTGCATTGTCTCTCACATTTCTGGGTTGAATTCCATTTGCCTGTGCTCTGCCCAGCTGACCAGTCTGTTGAGATCCTTCTGCAGTCTACAGTTATCCTCCTCACTCTTTACTACCCTACCAGTTTTCATGTTTTCCATGAAATTCTTGATTGTACCCCCATATTTAAATTATTAATGGAAGCCCATAAACAGCAAGGGCCCCAACACTGAGCCCTGTGAACACTGTACTGGAAACAAATTTCCAGTCATGGAAACATCCCTCTACCGCTACCGTCTTCCTTCTGCCTCTCAGCCAATTTTGGACCCAATCTGTCACTCTGTTTTGAATCCTTGGATTCTTACTTTCTTGACCAATCTTCCATAAGGGATCTTATGAAAAGCCTTGCTTTTCAAAGCCTTGATGTAGACCACATTAAATGTATTACCCTTATCAACTCCTGGTTACTTTGTCAATAAATTTGATCAAATTTGTTGAATACAAGCTTTAACAAATCTAAGCTGTTTATCCCCTATTAGTCCATGTCTTTCCAAGTACAGATATATGTTGTCCCTCCAAATTCTTTCTAATATCTTGCCCAGCACAGAGATTAGACTGGACTGGCCTGTCGTTTCCTGGTCTATCTCCCCTCCCTTTTTAAATAATGGCACAATGTTAACCATCCTTCAATCCTCTGGCACATTGCCTCCTCCAACAGCCCGGGATGTATCATAGTTAAAATTCCCACACGTGGAGTTACCAGCCAAGGAGAAGCCCATGGAGTGAAAAAGCAAGTGTTATCAAGGAGAGAGCGAGCAATGGTGAGTGCTTGTTTTCTGGGTTGGTGGATGGTATGTAGTGAAATTTCCCAGGGGTCAGTAGTAGGACCACCCCTTTTCTCAGTCCACCTTTCCTAGGTCTGAGGGTGACCCAAAGCCAGAAGGTTTTGTCACCAATGATGAGATTGCTAAACTTCAATGGGTCATAGGTTGGTGTCACAGGTGGACAGAAGGCAGCTGAAATTCAACATGAAACAATACATTTTGGTCAGAAGAATATGAGAGGTGATGTACAATAATGGGTACAACTCTCAAGGAGGTAGGGGAGCAGAGAATCCTACAAGAAATGTGTATCAATCATTGAAAATAGCAAGGTGGGTTCACAAAATGGCTAGTAAGGCATACAATATAAATAGGCTGTATAAATAGAGACACAGAGGATGGCATCAAGGAAACTGTGGTGAGCTTGTTTAAAGTGATAGTTCAGCCTCAACTGGAGTGTTGTGTCCTCATCTGGACCCCATACTATAGAAAGGATAAAAAGGTATTAGACAGGCTGCAGACAAGAACTATGTAATGGGATGAGGAAGTTCAGTTTGTAGATATAGTGGAGATGTTGGGATTGTTTTCCTTGTGATGAGAAGGTTGAAAGGACACTTGTTAGAACTATACAAAATCATGATTCAGGATGGAGCAGATTTTGGAGAAACTGTTAACATTGGTGAAGGATTGTGACCAGAGGTGATGGATGTGAAAGACTGGGTAACTGATGGCAACATGAGGCAGAACCTGTTTAATCAGTGACTGTCTATCTGAGAGTGAGACGGTAGTGAATCAAGGATTTGAATTGAGCTGTCTGAGACTATAGGCAAGGTGGATGGTCAATCAAGGCTTTCAAAACCAAATGGTCTAAACACTTCAGAAGAAGAGGAAATTGAGAGTACAGGAAAGACCGGTTGGTGGACAAGCTGAGAGAACAGCCATGCATTTGACAGGCTGAATGGCATCCTTCTGAACTGCAAGCATTCTGTAATTCTATGAATGTAGAACATTCCAACACATAACTTGTCCAGTTGGTGTCACGTAGCAATTGGTGAAGCCAAGTTCATGGGAATGATTTGATGCTGGTGACAGTGTACAGGTTTCTAGCAGTCTGCTGACAGAGGCACAAGATTGCCTCGTCACTGAAGGCAGAACAAATGACACTGACCCCATGTGCAGAATCTCGCCATCAGTGGAAGGTCATGACAGCTTTCATAGGCTTCTTGCTTTTCTTTACTTAATTAGGGTGTTTGGTGGGGACAGTGTTGACGGCGCTTTCCTCTGTATCTAACCTCGTGCTGTCCCTGTTCTGGAAGTGTTTAATGGGACAGTGCAGAGCAAGCTTTACTCTGTGTTTAACCCCGTGCTGTATCTTTTCTGGGAGTGATTTTTAAAAAATTAATATGTGGGATGCAGGCATCACTGGCTGGGCCAGAATTTATTCCCCATCCCTAGTTGCCCTTCAGAAGGTGCTAGTGAGCTGCCTTCTATAACTGCAGCAGTCCATGTACTGTTAATTGATCACAGTGCCATTAGGGAGGGTATTCCAGGATTTTGACACAGCAACACCGAAGGAATAGCAAAGTATTTCCAAGTCAGGATGATGATTGGCTTAGAAGGGAACTCTTACGAGACGGTACTCCCATGTATCTGCTGCCCTTGTCCTTCTAGATGGAAGTGGTCATGAGTTCGGAAGGTGGGTTTGTGCTTAATGAGGACGGTGCAGAGGAAGCTTTACTCTGTATCTAACTCATAGAAAACCCATTCCTCAGATACTCATTCACGCATTTTGTTATCCTTTTCACCTTTTGTGGTCTGTTGAATTGTGAATACCTGAAAATACAAAAGGAGAGATTTACCTCTGCAATTCAACAGCCTGTGTCACTCCAGACTAGTATGTGCATTCATCAAAACATAGACAAGATGAGGAAGAATAGGCCATTTGGTGCTTCAAGGCTGCTTCATTCATTATGATTATGGCTGATCATCCAACTCAAGAGCTTGTTCCTGCTTCTCCCCCAGACCATTTGATCCCTTTAGCCCCAAGTGTTATATCAACTCCTCCTTGAAACCCTACAATGTTTTGGCCTCAACTACTTCCAGAATTAGTGAATTGCACAGATTCACCATTCTTAGGGTGAAGAAATTTCTTTTCATCTCAGTCCTAAAAGATTTACCTTGTATCCTTAGACTGCGACAGGCTTTTGGACTCCCTAGTCACTAGGAACATCTTTCTTGTTTCTACCCTCTGATCCTATTAGAATTTTATCAATTTATATGTGACCCCACCACCCCCCCGTCATTTTTCTTACTCCAGTGAAAGTAGTCCTAATTGATCCACTCTATCTTCATTTGCCAGTCCTACCAAGCTTTAATGAGACGAGGGAAAAGCTCTCTGATCTAGAGTCAACACAGCCTGTTGGCAAACTCTCAGCAGTTTCCTCGAGTGCACAATGCTTGAAGGCCAAGGAGAGTGTCAATTCTTCAGGCATGAATGGCCCAGTACTGAGACTCCTCCAGGCTGTGTCGTTCCACCTCCTCTGCTGCTGATCTGCATGCCCCAGGACGGTGGGGAGGGGTAATGGCTGAGACACTCAACATCAATCCCCCCAACCCCAGTCTCAGCTGAAATGACCGAGTTGACTGAAGCCCCCAACGCTCAGCCATTCGCTGTCCCAGCAGCTTCAAACTCCTGTACGCACATATCTCCCCTTGGAAACTGTCACTGCCTTAAAGAAAATTACAAACATCACATTAAGCCCATTCTTCTGATATATACAGATCTTTACCCCCACCGCCTCCAATGACAATCACTGACTGAACAAATTTTTCTACTGTCCTCTTTCTACCTCTTCCAACCAAGGTCTCCTCCCAAAATCAGAACTGATCTAGTCTTCGTTCCATTTAAAATTTAACCTTCATTTCCCCATGAGTGGTTAGCCCATTATTAATAGCTGGTCAGCTAGTGATGTCTAACTGGTAATGTCTCATAAAGCTTCATCTCATCCATTTACTCCCATAATCTATTTCTCTCACTTCCTGTCTCAGTGCCTACTAAGCATGTCCACCGTCTACAAGGCACAAGCCAGGAATATGATTGAATACTCCCCACTTGCCTGAATGGATGCAGCTCCAACAACACTCAAGAAGCTTGATGTCATTTGGAACAAAGCAGCCTGTTTGATCACATTCACAATCATCCACTCCCTCCACCACCAATGCTCAGTAGCAGCAGTGTATATAAGCGTCTATAAGATGCACTGCAAAAATTCACCAAAGATCCTTCGACAACACCTTCCAAACCCACGACTACTTCCATCTGGAAGGGCAAGAGCAGCAGATACATTGAAAACACCACCATCTTGCAAGTTCCCTTTCTAGCCATTCACCATCCTGACTTGGAAATATATCGGCTGGTCCTTCATGGTTGCTGGGTTAAAATACTGGAGTTCCCACCCTAACAGCATTGTGGATCTACATACAGCACAGAGACTGCAACAGTTCATGAAGCTTACTACCACCTTTTCAAGAGCAACTAGGGATGGGCAATAAATTTTGGCCAGCCGGTGAGGCCTACCTCCCAAGAATGAATTTTTTTAAAACTTAAGGAGATTCTCTCTCTTTCTCTCTCTCACTGTTTCTCACACTGCCCCTATGTCAGTGTCCACTCCCAGAATCCAGGGTCTGACACTGAAGCATACAACAATCCTGCAAGTGGTGTGGCAGCAAATGGTAACCCCTCACAGTCTCAAAGTGATCTACAGGTATTATTAGGTGGTTCTGTGCTCCAAAGCGACCTATTGGCTGACCTTCACATTGTGGTTTTTGACTGTGCAGGAGGCTCGCTGACAAAAGGATTCCTTGCGGATGAGGAACTATTTATTCGTTGGTTGCAGATCGTGACCTTCTTACCAGTAATGTCATTCAGCACCCCGCCCTGGGTCTTTGGTGAGAACTGGGTAAGAGATGATTGATAGGTGGACAGGAGCTAACTAACGGCATTTGGATGAGGTTTTGAGGGTGTACACTAACTTCCAGTCTGTAACTCACTCCTGGGTGTCTGTTATTCTAAATATAAACCCCATCTCAAACTACTCGATTAGATTCCAGTCTGTTACTCACTCTCAGGTATCTGTTATTCTATACATAAACCACCCTGAATGCATTGATTAGATTCCAGTCTATAACTCACACCTGGGTACCTATTATTCTATGTATAAACCACCTCAAACTTCTTGGTTAGAGTCCAGTATGGAACTCACTCCAGGGTATCTGTTATTCTATATAAATCCCTCCCCATAGGCCTGGATTATGAATCACTGTTGATTAGTGTGGCACTCTCTGTTGCAGATTGTGAATGTGACCCAGATGTGCATACAAAGACACCAGAGCTTTGTGGTGCCGCTCATTATAAAACAGGCTGCAGAGCTGGCATCCCTCGGGCACCCTGTGTTTCGACCACTGTGGTGGGTCAGTCCAGAAGACCCAAAGACATTGACTGTTGATGACGAGTTTCTGATTGGAGATGAGGTATGAGCATGTGCCGTCAGTATGTTTGTGTCACAGGTCTCTGAGAGTAGCTTTTGCTCATTGCTTGTTGCCTGTCCTACTTGCATCCTTTGATGAAATACTAGGATTATTCCACAGATCACTTCCTGATGATTATGAATCTGCGGCCTTTCTGACAGGCCAGGTATAAGGAGTTGGGCACGGGACTGGCAGTGAGGTGTTAGGAATAGGCTCCAAAGTTTGGGATGAGGTCATGTTTGTGGGGATATGTGGGAAGTTTGGAATGATATTGTAGTGGTCATTCTGGATGTAAGACAAGCACAAATGAGGTTTTCCACAGTCCACAAACAGAGGTAGTGGTGGGAATGGGTCAGTGTTCCAGAGGGGGAAAAAGATTGTCTCAGTGATGGAGGAGGAACTGACTTCAAATGAGAAGCACAGAGTTAGTAGTTAGAACATGTAGCAGGCACTAAGACAATGGCGTAAGTCTTCCCAATGTATAAATGAAGAAAAGTGTTGCGTATTCCAGGAGAAGGCATTGGAAAAATAGCTTGATAGCTGAGGCATTGAATGGGGTTGAGGTAGAGCTGGCTATGCTCAGTGTATGTATGGAAGCTGATTCTTCAACTGACTTCCAGACAGGAGCATCGGTACAGACAAAACTGAAGTGACCCTCCCCATGTGGCCTGTCATAGTTCTGAAGCAGTTTTATACAGGCACACTAACGATTGTTGCTGAGTACAGTGCCTGCTATGTGTAACCTATCTGTTTCCTGCACATAGGTACTGGTGGCACCGGTGACAGCACCAGGCAGAGTTCACAGAGACATCTACCTGCCAGGAAGCAGCTACCAGTGGAAGGATGTGAACACTGCGCAGGTATTTGATGGTGGTACCCTCCTGCAGGATTACCCAGTACCCCTGACCAACGTGCCAGTTTTTATCAGGCAGGACTCTTAGAGACAGCACACGGTATCCAAGTCCCTGAAGAGACCAAAACCGTTCCGAATTCCTGGAGAAGCAGTTTCCTTCCTGACCAGAGGATGACTGTCCATAGTCTACTGAATATCAGCACATGTTTGAGAAAAGGCACCAGCCTGCCAGCTCTGTGGAAGGAAGCTCACAAATATTGACTCTTCTGTCTATCGATGTAACTCACATTGCCAAGAGGTTAACTGTGCCAGCACAATGTGCTTTGCTAGTAAAGGTGAACTGCCTCCTGACTAACCAATCGATATGGTATTCTTCAGGCACTGCAGACTTAGTTCGAGGCTTTTAGGCCCTGATTTAGGGTCTAGGCTTATGCCATAGGCCAGGGATCGGATCAAGCCAAATTTCTCTATCTTTATCACAGCCATCAGCCATTTACATGTCACACCTTACAGATTACTTTAACACACTGATATGAGAGTTTAAACGATCACCAAGTTGGTCCCCAACACACACTCCCAGGACAGGTTTAGATACAGATTAAGGTTGACTCTACACTAAGGTTGACATCAAACACTCCCAGGATTGGAACAGCATGCGGTTAGATACAGAATAAAGATCTTTCCATACTGCCCCCTATCAAACAGTCTCAGGACAGGGACAGGACGGGGTTAGACACAGAGGAAAGCTCCCTCTGTGGTACAACACATAGCAAGCTTTTTATGTGAAGATTGATTTATAATGAAGTAGAAATTGTGCCTTTAACTGTCAGTCAATGCGATTACAATCTTTTTAAAGAGTAATTAAAATCTGTTTCCGTTTATAGATGTGTCTTAAAAACAAATTGCTCAATCTTTTCTGCAAGTTGTACAGATCTTCATGTATAAAGTCACATGCCACGTCCTGGAGGCCCTGGTTTTGAATTTTGTGTTGATGCTCAATTCCTGAGAAGGGGACCTGTAAAAACATCTATAATATTCCAAAATCCAGTCAGAATCTGCTACTGTCAGTCTGTGTTAGTTGCTTGACATTACATTTGAAGAGCTGGTCTTGCCGCCTTCTGTTTTTGTGGTACAATTAGGTGTCTGTCTGTCTGTGACAGCACTGGGGCTCAGCTGGGGTGTCCTCCAGAGACTACAGACTACTATACCAACACTCCCCGCCCCACATCCCTGGATGCCTTTCATTTGTCTCTTCATCCTCACTTGGAAATGTTTTACTGTTAGTTCTGGCTTTGGGTCAAAATCCTGGACTTCACTTTGTCACAGCATTGTGGCAGTGGACAGCAGCGTTTCACCAGGGAAACCTTATTGAGGTCAAATGATGGTGGGTAATTAATAGCCAGCAATGCCCACACTCCTTGAGTGAATGTTTGGATGGTATAAAGGATGATGTTGAATTGCTTTATTAAACCTATGGGACTGCTGGAAATGCTGCAGTTTATTCACTGGAAGAATATGAGAGGGCATTCAGAATCTGCAGTTTCTCAGAGTTTTGGGAAGGAGATGGGGATTCCACCAACTGGTCACTTCCAGCAAGTTCATCTCCAGTTTCTCTTTACTCAAGTGTCACCAAATTGCAAAGCAGCTTTGAAGAAATATTTACCAAATGTCATGATACTACAAATAGCCACATTTAAGAAGTGACTTATTTAGTAGTGATCTAATGAATGCAAAAAAGACATAAGTGGGGTGTTGGGCTGGGGTGGACAAAGTCAGATGTCACACGGCACCAGGTTATAGTCCAACAGGTTTATTTGAAATCACACAACCTTTTGGAGCGCAGCCCCTTTGTCAGGTGCACAGAGAGCAGAGCACACAGACCCAAAGTTTATAGGCAGAGAGATCAAAACATCATACAACTGGTGGGTATGGAGTGTCAGATAATAAGTCTCTGCGGGTGACCAAAAGCGTTAAATGGTGAGTAAAGTGTCAACAGCTGAATAACCAGGGAAGGGATGACTTATAATCTGATTAAGTGTGAGGCAGAGAGATAATTACAAAAATTTAAAAATATTGTGGTGCTGGAGACAAACTAAATAACTGGAATCACATGCTGAATTCAAAACTATACAAACTAATTAAGGTCGAGAGATCATAACAATTTATCAAGGTGATGTTTTCAAAACAAGACAGTGAGGAAGATTTTACAGATACAGAACAGTAAAGTGGGATCCCCAGTTACCACAGTTGAAAGCGGTGCCACCACAGGGAAATCCATCATCAACTTAATTGACCGCACCCTTCAACCAGCTGAAACCGAGGTTCTCAGCCAAGGGCTCAATTTCTGCCCCGCTACCAAAATGGACATCATGGATCTCACGGCAGACACAGAGGAATTCATCAGGCAAATGAGGCTCTGGGAATTCTTCCACTAAACCCCAAGATGTCAGCAGCGAGCCCAATGAGACAACCAATGAACTCAAACAGTCGACAGAGAGATCTGTGGTGCAGCGACCAAAGAAGGAATCGAGTTAGACTCTTCCAGAAGGCTGCTGCACTAGGCTCGACATGTATGCTCAAGCTGTCAGGAGATGCATTCATAGATCATAGAATCCCTATAGTGTGGAAACAGGCCATTCAGCCCAACTAGTCCACACCACCCCTCTGAAGAGCATCCCATCCCCACTCATTCCCCTATCCCTGCATTTCCCCATGTCTAACCCACCTAACCTAAACATCCCTGGACACTACGGGCAATTTAGCATTGCCAATCCATCGAACCTGCACATCTTTGGACTGTGGGAGGAAACCAGAGCACCTGGAGGAAACCCACACAGACCCGGGGAGAATGTGCAAACTCCACACAGCCCGAGGGTGGAATTCAACCTGGGTCCCTGGTGCTGTGAGGCAGCAGTGCTAACCACTGAGCCACCGTGCCGCATTAATGCCAGATTCATCAGCCGCACTCACAAGACAGCGCAGAATTTACCCAAGCACAATTCAATGTCATCCATGCTCTCAAGACCAATTGCAACATTGTCATCAAACTAGGAGACAAAAGGAGGAGCCATCATCATACAGAATAGAACAGACTACTGCAAGGAAGTGTACAGACAACTGAGTAACCAGGAACACTACAGAAAACTACTTGCTGATCCAACCAAAGAACACACCCATCAACAGACCGATCAAGACTTTTCATCCAGACCTTCAGAGTATCCTATGCACTCTCATCCCATGTACTTCTCACATAGGAGACTTCTACTGCCTTCCAAAGATACACGAAGCCAACACACCTGGACGTCCCATTATATCAGGCAATGGGACCCTGTGCGAGAACATCTCTGGCTACGTCGAGGGCATCTTGAAACCCATTGTACAAGGAAACCCCAGCTTCTGTCACGACACTACAGATTTCTTACAGAAACCCACCAGTCAAACCAGGAACATTATTCATCACAATGGACATCTCCGCACTCTACACCGGCATCGCTACAATAGCCTCAGTACTCAGTACCAACAACTCACCTGCTTCATCCTCAACTGCAACTTTGACAACCAATTCTTCATCCAGACACACAGAACAGCCATGGGGACCAGATTTACATCCAATATGCCAACATTTTCATGCACAAGTTTAAGCAAGACTTCTTTGCTGTGCAGAACCTCTGACCAATGCTATACACCAAATACATCAACAACATTTTCTTCCTTTGGACTCATAGTGAGGAATCACTGAAACAACCACACAGTGATATCAACAAATTTCATCCCACCAGAATTACTGTGGACTACTGTTCAGAATCAGCCTCTTTCTTGGACACATGGATCTCCATCAAGGATGGACACCTCAGTACCTCACTCTACTGCAAGCCCACAGAAAATCTCACAATGCTGCACCTCACTAGCTTCCACCATAAACATATTAAAGAATCCATCCCCTATGGACAAGCCCTGCGCACACACAGGATCTGCTCAGATGAGGAGGAACGCGACAGATACCCGAAGGTGTTGAAGGATTCCCTCATAAGAACGGGATATGATGCTCAACTCATCGGCCGTCAGTTCCAACATGGCACAGCGAAAAACTGCAATGACCTCCTCAGAAGATGGACACAGGATACGACTGACAAAGTATCCTTCGTTGTACAGTACTTCGCCAGATTGGAGAAACTACACCACATTCTTTGCAGCTGTCAACACATTATCAATGACGATGAGCATCTCGCTAAGATCTTCCCTACACCTCCACTTCTTGCCTTCAAATAACCGCCAAATCTTATACAGACCATTGTTCATAGCAAACTACCCAGCCTTCAGGACAACAATGACCACAACACCACACAACCCTGCTATGGCAACCTCTGCAAGACATTTCAGATCATTGACATGGATACTATCATCACACGTGGGAACGCCACCCACCACATAGATGGCAGATACTCATGTGACTTAGCCAATGTTGTCTATCTCATATGCTACAGGCAAGGATTTCCCGAGACATGGTATATTGGAGAGACCACGCAGATGCTACAAAGATAGATCGATGGACACCTGCAACAGTTGCTAGACAGGAATGTTTCCTCCCAGTCAGGGAACACTTCAGCAGTCAAGGGCCTCCGATCTTCAGGTACATGTTCTCCAAGGCATATTTCGAGATACACAACAACACAGAATCACTGAGCAGAAACTGAAAGCCGAGTTCCGCACCCATGAAGACAGCCTCAACCGTGATCTTGGGTTCATGTCATATTACAGGTGACCCCACCATACTGTTCTGTCTGTAAAATCTTCCTTACTGTCCTGATTTGACAGCATCACTTTGATAAATTGTGATGATTTCTTTACTTTAATTAGTCTGTACAGTTTTAAATGCGGCATGCAATTCCTGTCATTTAGTTTGTCTCCAGCACCACAGTATTTTTAATTTTTTGTAATTATCTCTCTGCCTCACAATCAGATTATAGGTCACCCCTTTGCTGGTTATTCAGCTGTTGACACTTTACTCACCATCTAACACTTTTTGTCATCTGCAGAGACTTATTATCTGACACTCCACTCACACCAGTTGTATGATGTTTTGATCTCTCTGCCTACAAACTGTGGGTCTGTGCGCTCTGCTCTCTCAGTGCCCCTGACAAAAGGGCTGGGCTCCGAAAGGTTGTGTGATTTCAAGTAAACCTGTTGGACTATAACCTGGTGTCATGTATACTTCTGACTTTGCTAAAAAGACACACACAATTCCAGCTGTTGTATTGTGGGATTATTCCTGGCAGTAACAAAAGAGCCTGTCTGGAGCCTCAAGCACTGGGATTGATTTTATTCAATAATATCCCTTTGTCTAGACCTTTGATAAGAACCAAAATTATTGGTTTTGCAGTAAATTTCTAGTTTGCGTACATGATGTTCCTTGTGTTCTTTATCTACTCTTATTTCCCACCTGATCCTCACCCATTCTCTCCCGTCACCCTCCATAGCTGCTTTCTGCCCACCTTCTCAGATTTATCTAGCTGCACTCCATAAATCTTTTCTAAAGCCACTTATATCTTTTTTGGTTTCTTCAACACTAATCATTTTAGTTTCTCTTGGTGCCATTGTAATTATTTGTTGAAACAACCTGCCACTCCCCTTGACTAGCCTTAATGAGGCTTGTATTCTGTCTTCACTAAATGCTTATGTTAGTGTCCAACTTTCTCCTCCCCACTCTGTTGGACATGGCTGAACTTGTTCTACATGTTATGAAGTCTATTGCTGAGACCACCCTCAATGGGGGAGAAATGAAAGTTGTAAGTGAAATTAAAGCTCTGTAAGGACTCTGTGAGCCAAATGACAAGGCATTCCTGTATATGGATAGTACTGACCACATCCCGTCCCTTCAGCCTCATTTTCTTACCTTGACTGACTGTCCACTACCACATCCAGGTCTTTGTACTTTACTCCTCCATGTCCCTGACCCTAATCCATCCTGTCCCTTTGCCCTCCCCTTGTCAAGTCACTCTTGCCCACCCTGAGCCACTCTGCAAGCTGCCACCTCCCTCCCTCATGGTGAACAAAAGATGCTGAGCTCAGAGGTAAACAGCACAAAGCTGCCAGAATTTTCAGTTCCCAAATGATTAGATCATTTTTACATCATTCCCAATCACTCTCTGCCACAGCCTCTATACTTCCATAAAATTCCCCTGTTGTTTCTGACCCTGCAATCTGCCTCAGCCACACCAGCCATGTGGTGTGTGAGAGCCCACAATGAATTTCCAACCACATAAGGTAGGAGCTGTGGTCAAGGAGAATGTGTGTCTTGGGAAATCCACTGACAGGGAGGGGCTAGTAGCTGCTGCAGTTATTAATGATAAAGGTGAAGCACTCGGCCACTGGTCCTTTATTGACCTTCATTAGGCTTAAACCCTTCTCTCTGAAGCTTCGCTGTACAGCCAGGGTCATCTTTATTCAGAGACCCAGTCCAGACTCCATTCTGGATGGGAAATATTGATAATTATTACACTATGGCAGGAGAAGGTGAGATACAGAAACAAAGACGGGGAATTAATAGCTTCAACAGAGGCAGGAGCCTGGGAAGGGAGACGAGCGGGATCAGTCTGTTCTGTACAACCTCGTCATGACTCACGCCTCACGCCTCACGCATCACGCAGTCTGTCCAATAACTCCTCCTGCAGACTGCCAGGGTTTGCTGCAGGTTCTGGTTTTAAATTCACATCCTGACCGTTAACACTGAGCAATAATTCAGAGACAGGCAAGATGAAGAAGCTCTCTTTAATTATCACAATGGAGGTGAGGTTGTGAAGCAAGATTCATTGATAGCGCCTCCCTTACCCTGTGCACTAACCTCGGGTGAGACTCAATACAATTGCACTCCACTCCCACCAACTCCAAAAAGAGGGCAGGGCTGTTCACACTACCACCAACCCCTCCCCACACACCCCCCACCCCCAATTGCCCTGAGCTCAGTCCAGCCTCTGTGGTCTCTGAAACTGCAAAGACAGACAAAACATTCCAATGGAAGTTCAGGGCTCCCAGGAAGAGTGGCAAGGACGCCAGCTGTCAAACTATTCTGTGCCATGCTCCTGAAGGTTGCTCCGGAGTGAGCTGCACGGCTGTGGTTCATGTTACTGGCTGGGCCTGTTGTTCAAGTTGAACAGGGACAGGATATCGAGCATAGCCTGTCGGAAATGCTTCCCAAAGCGGTGAGAATCCTAAAGGCAAAGAGAAGCAGTCACACCATTGTCTCCCAGAGCGCGCAGGTCATTAAAACCACAAGAGCTGGTGTTTCAAAGTATACCCCAAACCCTCCTCTATTTGGGTTCACTGACCTGGGGGAAAACGGGGGATAGTCAGAAGGCAACAAAAAGGAGGGAGCATGACAGATAGTGGAGAAGAGAGAGAGCAGGAAAGTTACAGCGCAGGAGATAGACAGAGACAGACAGACAAACAGAGAATGACAGATAGTCGAGGAGAAAAGGGGAGGAAGGGTTTCAGATATTGGAGAAAAGGTGGGGGGGGGGGGGGGGAGTAGTATTAGGAATAGTGGAGGAGAAAGGGGAAGGGTGACAGACACTGGAGGAGAGACAGGGAAGGAGTGTAACAATAGAGGACAGAAAATATAGAGAGGGTAATAGATAGTAGAGGAGAGAGATAGGGAGGTAGGGTGACAGACAGTGTGGTAGAGTGACAGGAATGGTGAGATGGTGTAGGAGAGAGAGGGAGGATGACAGTGCAGGAGAGAGACAAAAATGGAGGCAGTGAAGATGACAGTCCATGAGAGAGAGAGAGAGAGAGAGAGAGAGAGAGGGAAAGTGACAGTGGAGGAGAGAGAGAGAGAGAGAGAACAGTGATAGTGGGGTGGGGGCAAGGAAGATTGAGACACAGTAGGAACAGGGGATTATTCAGTGTCATAGAACATAGAACAATATAGCGCAGAACAGGCCCTTCGGCCCTCGGTGTTGCGCCGACCTGTGAACTAATCTAAGCCCATCCCCTACACTATCCCATCATCATCCATATGCTTATCCAAGGACTGTTTAAATGCCCCTAATGTGGCTGAGTTAACTTCATTGGCAGGCAGGGCATTCCACGCCCTTACTACTCTCCGAGTAAAGAACTTGCCTCTGACATCTGTCTTAAATCTATCACCCCTCAATTTGCAGCTATGCCCCCTCGTACTAGCCAACGTCATCATCCTAGGAAAAAGACTCTCACTGTCCACCCTATCTAATCCTCTGATCATTTTGTATGTCTCTATTAAATCCCCTCTTAGCCTTCTTCTCTCCAATGAGAACAGACCCAAGTCCCTCAGCCTTTCCTCATAAGACCTTCGCTCCAGACCAGGCAACATCCTGGTAAATCTCCTCTGCACCTTTTCCAATGCTTCCACAGCCTTCCTGTAATGGGGCGACCAGAACTGTACACAATATTCCAAGTGAGGCCGCACTAGCGTTTTGTACAGTTGCAGCATGACATCACGGCTCCGGAACTCAATCCCTCTACCAACGAAACCTAACACACCGTATGCCTTCTTAACAGCACTATCAACCTGGGTGACAACTTTCAGGGATCTATGTACCTGGACACCAAGATCCCTCTGCACATCCACACTACCAAGAATCTTTCCATTGACCCAGTATTCTGCCTTCCTATTATTCTTCCCAAAGTGCATCACCTCACATTTATCTGCATTGAACTCCATTTGCCACCTTTCAGCCCAATTCTGCAGTTTATCCAAGTCTCCCTGCAACCTGCAACATTCTTCCACACTGTCCACCACTCCACCGACTTTAGTGTCATCTGCAAACTTACTAACCCATCCACCTATGTCTGCGTCCAAGTCATTTATAAAAATGACAAACAGCAGTGGTCCCAAAACAGATCCCTGTGGCACACCACTAGTAACCGGACTCCAGGCTGAATATTTTCCATCAACCACCACTCTTTGGCTTCTTTCAGAAAGCCAGTTTCTAATCCAAACAGCTAAATCTCCCTCAATCCCATGCCTCCGCATTTTCTCCAATAGCCTACCATGTGGAACCTTATCAAAGGCTTTACTGAAGTCCATGTACACCACGTCAACTGCCCAACCCTCATCCACATGCTTGGTCACCTTCTCAAAAAACTCAATGAGGTTTGTGAGACATGACCTGCCCTTGACAAATCCATGTTGACTATCTCCAATCAAATTGTTGCTTGCTAGATGATTATAAATTCTATCTCTTATAATCCTTTCCAAAACTTTTCCTACAACAGATGTAAGGCTCACTGGTCTATAATTACCTGGGTCATCTCTACTGCCCTTCTTGAACAAGGGCACAACATTTGCAATCCTCCAGTCCTCTGGTACTAAACCTGTAGCCAATGACGACTCAAAGATCAAGGCCAAAGGCTCCACCATCTCCTCCCTAGCTTCCCAGAGAATCCTCGGAAAAATCCCATCCAGCCCAGGGGATTTATCTACCTTCACACCTTCTAGGATTGATAACACCTTCTCCTTACTAACCTCAATCCTTTCAAATCTAATAGCCCGTATCTCAGTCTTCTCCTCTACAGACAGACAGACAGACAGACAATAACTGTGAGCAAACAGCTTTCTCTCCATAAAGTGAGAGAAGTAGCGAGAAAGCCCCCGGTGTGGAGAGACTCTGTCATGGTAATGAATTTAGTCTCGAAGCTGTGAATCTGAGGTAACCCTTTCCCTCCAAAAGCTGAGCTGTCGGTCACTTTCTAGTGGAGTGAGATTGACTCAGTTGCCTGAAACCTGCTCAGTCCTCAGTGTACAGTTAGGTAGTGTCCCCTTCACCATGACCACCACCACCACCAACCCCACCCCTGGCCCACTAATGTCAACCAACAAACAATTCCCCTACCCTACTGCACCTGGTTTGTCTGGTGAGGGACCTACCGTCTCAGGACTGGAGAATTTACACGAGATGTGCATGTTGATGAGTGTCTCTCCAACCATAATGTACGAGACTCCATAACCATCATCAGCCACCTGCCAAAACACAGGCAATGATCAGTGATTACAAACGGGGAGAGTACACTCATGAGAGACACCCTCCAAACACATGACCCCACGCCACCCCACCCAGCTCCCCATCACCCTCACACCCACCTAGACGCCCTCTTCCTGTACCCAGAGCTCTTCCCATGCTCCATGCACAGAGTGTCCTACCTCTTGTCTGTTCCCTCCCATCCCCTCGCTCTGACCCTGACTGTCTCGGCCCTGAATGAGGGACCCTCACCCACCCTCTGAGCTGCAGCAAATGGAGTTTCCACCAGGGCCCACTCATGTACCTCACTCTGCGCCTGTCCCCCTCACCCCATTCCACTGGAGGGTAGGACCACACCTGCCTTTCTTCAGTGAATCAGGAGGCACTCTGCCAAGTCTGGCTCACAGCAGTATGTCACAGCAGTACCCTGCTCCCCCCTCCATCTGCATAGCACTCACCGGGCCGAAGCCCCCTCCACTCGAGACATACTGGGGAAATCTGTTGACATCCACGAGGTCAAGCAGCTGGTGGGGAGTCTGGCTGGTGGACAGTTTCCAGGGCTCTGACAGTACCTGAAGGAGACATGCAGAGTTAACAGAGACACAGAGACACACACACACACACACACACACACACACACACACACACACACACACATCAGGGAGGGAGATGAGGAACTCTCCCACCCACCATTGCCCACATGCCGGTCAGGCCCCACATGAGGGACCAATGAGCTCAGACCAAGGGGTCTCTGTTTATTTGCTCATGGTTCATGGGCATTGCTGTTAAAAGTAGTTCCTGTGCAATAGGTCAGACCAGGGAAGGGCGACGGATTTCCTTTCCCAAGAATATTGGTGAATGAGATAAGTTTTTACAGTCATTGTGATAATCATGACAGCTGTTAAATTCTTCATTTTATTACTTAAACTTAAATTCAACAAGCACAGGCCCAGGGTGTTAGGCTGAGCCTCTCGGTCACTAATCCCACTTGGCCACTGTTTCCCGACTCTGAAGTACAGATCACTCAGGTTCAAGCTCCTGGTCTAATGATTCCGTTGTCTGGATCCAGACAGCCTGTGCTGCAGGACCAAGGGACTGCTGCACTGTCACAGCT
This sequence comes from Ginglymostoma cirratum, assembly GCA_024137785.1. NCBI lineage: Eukaryota > Metazoa > Chordata > Chondrichthyes > Orectolobiformes > Ginglymostomatidae > Ginglymostoma > Ginglymostoma cirratum. Next base: position 61,759,326 of record JAHRHZ010000063.1, on the reverse strand, counting down.
GCCAGCTTTTGGAATAAGATGTCCCAGCCACCATGAAGACAATTAACTGGTGCCATTTGATCCGTTGCTTGTCGAGTGGAGACTGCTTCAATTGTTTGGATCATTGCACAGTCCTGCAGCTCTCTAGGAAGGCAATGTCCAAATGCAGCTCCGTACAAAACAGGGGAGCACACAGCGCAGTACACTGTCCAAAAACACCCACCTCCTTCAGGAACGGCGACTCCACTCCTAAGTATTTGGACACCACATAAAGACAGAAGAGGTGCCGGTCGATGCCAGCTCCTGTCATGGCATGACGATACAGATCCTGATGTTTCTCCGCTGCCTGTTTGAACAGTTTCAGCTTCTGTTCCCTCTGAGTGTTAGACAGAAAGAAACACGATGAAGCAGACTCAATGTTCCCACAGAAAGTCATCACCATGACTGTACCCCACTGTGCTGTGCAGAGACTTCATAAAGAGGAAGATTGCAAAAACTGAAGATGGTAACGTTAAAGAAAATCCAAACTGATGTATTGGGGCAAGAGGATATCCGGGGAAAGAGTGGGGGGCCATTAGGATCCAGATCATTGTGTGGAGCCAGAAGACTTAGCCAAGATTTTAAATGAGTACTTTTCTTCTGTATTCATGAGACAGAAGGACAATGTAGGTAGAGAGATTAGAGAAGGGGACCGTGATATATTGAATTAATTAACATTGAGAGAGAGGAGGTTCTACTGGTTTCAGACGATTTCAAAGTGGATAAATCCTCAGACTCGATCCCAGGAGATTGTGGTGGCTCTGACATTCATTTTCAAATCCTCTCCTGCCACAGGAGAGGTCAGGACTGCCTGACACCTAATGTGATATGTTGTTCAACAAGGTGGTAGTGATAAACTAGGAAACTGCAGGCCAATGAATCTAACATCAGTGGTAGGGAAATGATTTGAGAAACATTACAAGGGACAGAATCAATCTCTACTGGGAGAGGCAAGGATTAATTAAGGCTAGTTCAGCATGGCTTTATCAGGGGAGATCATGTCTGACAAGTTTGAGTTTTTTGAGGAGTTGACTAAGATGTATCGATGAGGGCAGTGCAGTGGATGAAGTTTATATATGGACTTGGTGGAAATGCTCGGCCACTTAGGCAGCCTCTGCAGAGACGGAAACTGTGCCAACGTTTCATCTGCACTGTAGTACATGACAGCTGTAGTCAGTGTGTCATTCTCGTATTAAACACTGATCCCCATAATCCCAAGTCTTCACTGTCTCTTCCCATTCATTCCCAAAACCCTACCCCTAATTGCCCATTGACTGATTGTCTTGCTGTGCCATCTCAACAGGGTGGGGCACGGAAGCAGTTGAGACATTGTTGGCTGTGGGTCTGATATCACATGGAGACCTGACCAGGTAAGGATGGCAGATTTCCTTCCCTGAAGGACATTAATGAAACAGATGAAGTTTGTGAAATTATGCATGTTAGCTGCTGCCATTGTTAATCTCATTTAAAAGCAGCAGCTGTGCTGGGATTCAAGCCTATGCCCCCAGACTATCAGTTTGGGCTCCTGAATCACTAGCGCAGAGACATTGCCAATACACCACCAGTTATTCTCAAATCAGTGCCCCTCCCAACACTGACAACCCCAGGGAGGTGATTACTCTAGAAATGTATGAAGGAAGCTCTCAAGCTTTGAAATGGAGACGAACAAGCTTTACCGTCTGAGCTGGGTCCATCATGGCCAGTACGAACTTGGTGGCCTGAGTGCTGCAGGAACGAACAGTCTCAGTGCGGCCCTCTCTGAACAGCCGGGTCATGGAGGCTTCGTACGTCAGACAGAAGGAGCCTTTGTCCTGGTGAGACAACATACACCTGGCTTTAGGAAGCCGCGAGGGCATGCAGAGGGTGATTTAAATCCACCAAGCATCAAAGCTACTGACCAGCTGTATAGTTTACAGGGCCCCATCATTGTCAATGCTCACCTTTCTACTGGGCCAATCTACTCTCAACTTATTGCCCTGCATTTCTTTCAAACAACTCATCACGTTCCAACTAAGTGGGTTCATCTTTCCCTCTATTATAGAAGATCATTGATTTACTCCCCTCTACACACATACCTTACTAGCTTTCCTGCTCCTATGCTGCTGCTTGGCCTGCTGTGTTCATCCGCTCTACACCTTGTTATCTCGGATTCTCCAGCATTTGCAGTTCCTATTAACCCTTACTTGTAAAAGAAGCTTTCAGTGGTTCCCTGTTCTTTTTAAACAAATTTTGTCAGCATGCTTTCAGTGTGGAATCGCTAATTTCAATCTGGTTGACTCTCAAAGAAGTTGACCCTCTTTGTGCAGGTCTTGTTACAATGGTCTGCCCACAAGCCCCAATGGTGGTCTAACTCTAATCCAATAAAAATTCAACCACACTCTCCTTTACACTCAAGGCTCCTCAGCTGAAAGCCCACAATTATATTGTCATGTTCACCAGCGTCTGTTCTCTCTCCTTTTCAATGTCTCTGTAGCCCTGCATCTCTCAGTTCATCATTACGCAGTACAAACATGTAAGTTAGCAGGAAGCCATTCTCCCCTCCAGCCTTGCTCCGCCATTCAGTCAGACATGGCTGATCTGATTGCTCCACATTCCTGCACAGTCCTGATAACCTCCGACTTATATGGTCATCAAAAATCAATCTATCTCTGCCTTAAAAAAACAGATTTATAGATTCTGTGTCCACCATTTTTTGAGTAAGGGAATTCCAAAAGCACTCAGCCCTCTGAGAGGAATAAATTCTCCTCCTTGTCGGTTTTAATTGGTGTCCCCTTGTTTTGAATCAGTACCTCACCAGTCCTGGATTCTCCCATATGATCTCTGTGACTTGGTCAAGCCCCTTCGGCATCTTATGTTTTAATTAAGTCACTTCTGATCCTTCTAAGCTCCAGAGGATACAGACCAAGTCTGTCCAGCCTTTCCCAATTACACAATCCTCCCATTCCAGGAATTAGGGTGGGAAAAATATTTCCATCCATCCTTAAATTAGGAGGATCAACGTTGTAGGCTGTGCTGCAGATGTGGTTCAGTCGTTTCCGTCACTGTGTCTGTCAGGCATTTAGACAGGCTAAGGAGGATTGATGAAAACAGACTGTACCCGGTAATGTGCCAGCTGCAGTGCCATCTGTACAAACGCATCGGGGCTGATTCTGCACCGTTTGATGAGACCTTTGCCAAAGTCATCGAAAGGGAAGGAGTGAAAGTCCACATCGTCAGCCAGTTGCTGCGCCACACTCAGAGACTGTGTGATCACTTCCTGACACTGGGGGAATGGGAGAAAACAGTCAGCCAGAAATTCATCAAAATTGAACAGAGGCTGTCCACAACAAACAAAACTGTATCATCAGGGACAGAGACACAGAACATTTGCAGCCTCACATGGTCTCGGAAAAGAGAAACAGAGCGAACGTTTCAAATCCACCCTCACCCCACACTCCCTCTGCCTCCTGTCCCATCCTCACCTTCCAGGATGTATATTGGGACCAGCTCACTCAGACTGAAAAGCACCATTCACCAGCATGGAGATTGTGGAGCTCAAGGTGGTTTTATTATGTACTAGCTAGATGGATAGAGAACTGGCTGGGCAACAGGAGACAGAGAGTTGTAGTGGAAGGGAGTTTCTCAAAATGGAGAACTGTGACCAGTGGTGTTCCACAGGGATCCATGTTGGGACCACTGTTGTTTGTGATATACATAAATGATCTGGGGGAAGGTATAGATGGTCTGATTAGCAAGTTTGCAGATGACACTAAGATTAGTGGAGTAGCAGATAGTGAAGGGGACTATCGGAGAATGCAGCAGAATATAGATAGATTGGAGAGTTGGGCAGAGAAATGGCAGATGGAGTTCAATCCAGGCAAATGTGAGGTGGTGCATTTTGGAAGATCCAATTCAAGAGCAAACTATACAGTAAATGGAAAAGCCCTGGGGAAAACTGATGCACAGAGAGATCTGGGTGTTCAGGTCCATTGTACCCTGAAAGTGGCAACGCAGGTCAATAGCGTGGTCAAGAACGTACACGGCATGCTTTCCTTCATCGGACGGGGTATTGAGTACAAGAGTTGGCAGGTCATGTTACAGTTGTATAGCACGTTGGTTCGACCACATTTGGAATACTGCATACAGTTCTGGTTGCCACATTACCAAAAGGATGTGGATGCTTTGGAGAGGGTGCAGAGGATGTTCACCAGGATGTTGCCTGGTATGGCTCTAGCTATGAAGAGAGGTCGAGTAAATTAGGATTCTTTACATTAGAAAGACAGAGGTTGAGGGGTGACCTGATTGAGGTCTACAAAACCATGAGAAGTATAGACAGGGTGGATTGCAAGAAGCTTTTTCCCAGAGTGGGGGACTCAATCACTAGGCGTCACGATTTCAAGGCGAGGGGGAAAGGTTTAAGGGAGAAATGCGTGGAAAGTTCTTTATGCAGAGGGTGGTGGGTGCCTGGAATGCATTTCCAGCGGAGGTGGTAAAGGCGGGCACAATAGCATCATTTAAGATGTATCTAGACAGATACATGAATGGGCAGGGAGCAGAGGGATACAGATCCTTGGAAAATAGGCGACAGGTTTAGATAGAGGATCTGGATCAGTGCAGGCTTGGAGGGCCGAAGGGCCTGTTCCTGTGCTGTAATTTTCTTTGTTCTTTGTTGTTGTGGGCAGTGGGAGCTGGGATGGGCGACTGGTCTGACTGCACCCTGTAAAGCTGTGACATGATTCAATCAGAACCACAGGCTGGCTGGTCATAGTGACTGCCAACCCCCACTCAGGGACACCACAGGCCAGGCCTGGGAGCCGGAGGTCAGTGCTGCAGGTTTAATCTTCAAGGCCAGCCACAAACAGGGAACTCACCGGCTCACTGATCTCCCACTGCAGGCGCTGGGGCAGTGGAATCTGCCCATTAGCTTCCCCCTTACAATTCCCCTCCTCCGTGTATCCCAGCTGGAACTGGTCGGTGGCCAGGATCGACTGCAGAAGACAGAAAGACATCAACAGCGCAGTGACATTCACAAACTCCATATCCCAGCGAGGTAGTGGTGTGTAACACAGAAGGTCCCCACCATTACACATCATCAGGGCTGACCTGCATGGGTTCTTTAACAGAACCCAAGGCAATAAATTCAGGTCTTATCAAGCAAACCCTCTCCTGTCAAAATACATTTTAAAAAATATACAGACAGACACTGATCCCATTATGGGAAGGATTAAGTATGAGAGGGTACAGCTTCTAGGTAATTGACATGACCAGGAATGGTGACAGGAGGTGAACTCTCACACAAAGATTGGTTAGGGTCTGGAATGTACTGTCTGAGAATGTGGTGGAGGTAGGGTCCTTTGAGACTTACAAGAAAGAAAGAGGGATTGGATGATTTTCTGAAATGGGTAGGGTTACAGAGAGAAAGGGTGTAAATGACTCAAGGTCACTTGCTCTTGAGGGATGGGTGGGGGTTGGTGGGTAAGCGACACAGACATGGGAAGCTGTACCGGGGATCCCACTGAACTCCCACATCCCGTAGAGTGCTCTGGTCCACATCCTGATCTTGGTGCTGGTCTAGCCCAGGTCACTATCTCAATGTTGAAAGGTCTCTCTGCCAATCTCTCCCTCACTGTCAGAGTCACACAGTGAGGCAGTCTCTCTCTCTCTCTCTTCCCACCCCCACCCCACCCCCCCCGCTCCCCTCCTCTTGGAGGGAGCTTTCCTGCTGCAGTCTCATCCCTGTTACAGTTCCCATTCTCGGTGCATGATCTGCCATTTGAGAGAGATAACCCCAGTGGTTGCTATTGGGAAAATGAGGGGTCTCGTACCTCCCAGAGGTGCCCAATGATCGGAGCATCTGCCCACGAGTGTTCAGCATTCAGACCAATCTTCCCGTTTTTAAAAATAATAAAACTTAAAGATTTATCAAACCACCTGCAAAGAGAGAGATATGGATTTTTAGAAGCAGTGACGAAACTGGTCTTCCTGTCCCACCTCACCAACACCTCACCCCGCAACCACTCCCAGAGGCCTTCATCCCACATCTCACCCTACACTCTGAGATAACAAGGCGTAGAGCTGGACGAACATAGCAGTCCAAGCAGCATCAGAGGAACAGGAAAGCTGACGTTTCGGGTCTAGACTCCTCAGAAAAAAAAAAGTTCCTACACTCTGACTGGTTTGTAATAAACACAACACATCATTCCTTCCTAGTCACTGCCCCTGCAAACTAACTCAATGCTTCATGTACAACCATAATGTTTTATTGTCTGTCACCACTGGAACAATATCACACTCTTGGATTCTTCCCATCACTTCCTTCATTGAACGTTGCAGAAAGGAGATGAGAAGCTGAAACTTCCCGTTGTTGACTGTTCAGAACTAGGAGACAGGAAATAGACTGGGACACAGGAACACCACGTTATACCACTTGGGAACAGGGCACTGATTAGTCAGGCAATCCTTGCCGTGGAGAAGAGGAAGAAGGAACAGTTAACTGTCAATCTTCATTGCCAGAGCAGGCAGGTGGATTCTGATTAGTCACAGTGTGGCCAGGGATGCAGCAGAGCTGGACAGTCTCCACGAGCCCTTTCTCTTTTGTAAAGGATGCAAAGTCTGTACAAATTCCTTGTGTCTACATAAAACAGGGCGGTGTGAATTTGTGTGTGGTGCTTCGAGCACATGCACAGGCACTGCACTGTGAGCCTGGCTGATCATCATAAGTTAGATTCCAGGCTAAGTCTCAACACAGTCTGGATTATTCAGTAAGTGATTTCTAATCACACAATCATATCTAACGATGGATTGACTCTCATGAGGATTACAAATGCAAGCTGGTTGTTGCTCAAGTGAGACACCGTGCCACAATCTGTTAAGCAGACTCAATGGGCTGAAAGACCTATTTCTGAGCTGTACACCTCTATGAGTGAAACTGAATGAGCCTTATGCAGCATGAGATAGAACAAGCTGATAACAAGGTTATGAATGTACATCAAGCTCTCCACCAGAGGCTTCAGCGTGTACATTGCAATCTCCAAATTGAATCCATTATCTCCCCTTTAACCAGGGTTCAGCAAACATTTTTTTCTGAAAGATCCTGACCCAAAATGTCAGCTTTCCTGCTCCTCTGATGCTGCCTGGCTTGCTGTGTTCCTCCAGCTCCACATTATGTTATCTCCAGCATGGACATCCTGGGTGGGAGATTTGCTAGAGCTCTTCGGAGGGTTTAAACTAGTGTGGCAGGGGTGTAGGAACCAAACAACAGGCCAGTAAGTGCAGGGACAAAAGAGAGACTGAGGTATGCATAGCACAGTAAGAGCAGGCAGAGCAAAGTCATGGGGTTCAGAGAGACTGGAGGTCTGGACTGCGTATACTTCAATGCAAGAAGTATAATGGGTGAGACAGATGAACTAATATCATGGATTACTGCATGGAATTATGATGTTATTGCCATTACGGAGACGTGGTTAAAGGAGGGACAGGACTGGCAGCTTAACATTTCAGGATGGGGCTGTTTTAGATGGGACAGAAAGGGAAACAAAACGGGGAAAGTTAAGGATCAAATCACAGCTATGTTGAGGGAAAATACAACGGAGGGATCCTGCAATGAGGCATTATGGGTGGAACTCAGGAATAGGAAGGGTGAAATCACAATGTTGGCAGTTTTCTACAGACCTCCCAACAGCCCACGGGAGACAGAGGAGCAGATATGTAGTCAGATACTAGGAAGGTATGAACAAAGTAGTTATGGTGGGTGACTGAAACTTTCCTGTCATTGACTGGGACTCCCTTACAGCCAGGAGCTCGGATGGAAAGCAATTTGTTAGATGTGTCCAGAAGGGCTTTTTGAGACAGTATGTTGACAATCCAACCAGAGAGGAGGCCATACTAGACTTGGTATTAGGGAATGAGCCAGGACAGGTGAATGATGTTTCAGTAGGACAGCATTTTGGGCTTAGTGACCATAACTCCACTAGGTTTCATGTAGTCATGGACAACGACAAGAGTGGCTGATGTTACCCAGTTTGAGTGCAATGGCTATGAGGAATGGTTAAAAAGACTAGGACTGTTTTCACTGGAAAGACAGCGGCTGAGAGGAGACCTAATGGAGGTCTACAAAATGATGAGAGGTATAGATAGGATGGATATTCAAAAGCCCTTTTCCCAGGGTTGAAGTTACAAGGGGACACAGGTTCAAGGTTAGAGGGGGAAAGTTTAAGGGAGATGTGCGAGGAAAGTTTTTTATTTTACACAGAGTGGTAGGAGCCTAGAACACACTGCCAGAGGAGGTGGTGGAAGCGGACACTTTGGTGACATTTAAGAGGTACCTGGATGGTTACATGAATATGGAGAGAACAGAGGGATACAGACCAAATAAGAGCAGAAGGTTTGTTTTTTAGATTAGTTAGGGCGTGACGATCGGCACAGGCTTGGAGGGCCAAAAGGCCTGTTCCTGTGCTGTACTTCTCTTTTATTCTTTTGATGTTGTGGGCCTGAAAGATCCCCTGAAGAATCTGGCCCTATTTCTGCTGTGGAATGTCTGACAAATGTGATTCTGAGGTAATATCCAGACATGTAAACCTTGCTAAGGCCTCACTGTGGTCATACTGACCAAACCTCATTACAGGAAAGATGTGGAAGCTTGCTTAAGAGAGGATGCAGAGGAGATTTACCAGGACGCTGCCTGGGCTGGAGGGCAGGTCTTATGAGGAAAGGTTGAGGGAGCTAGGGCATTTTTCATTGGAGCAAAAAAAGGATAAGAGATGACTTGATAGAGGTTTACAAGATGATGAGAGGCGTAGACAGAGTAGATAGTCAGAGACTTTTTCCCAGGGCGGAAATGACTATTATGAGGGGGCATAATTTTAAGGTGATTGGAGGAAGGTATAGGGGAGATTTCAGAGGTAGGTTCTTCACAGAGAGTGGTGGGTGTGTGGAATGCGCTGCAGCAGTGGTAGTGGAGTCAGATACTTTAGAGACTTTTAAACGACTCTTGGATAGGCACATGGATGGTAGGAGAACGTAGGGTACGCAGGGTTGATTGATCTTAGTCGGAGAAAAGGTCGGCACAACATCATGGGCTGAAGGGCCTGTACTGTGCTATACTGTTCTATGTTCTTAAACAGGATGACATCAAATAAAGACACGTTGTGCTCAATGGTGGTTCCACCGTTTCTAACAACAGGACCTGCCACTGCACATGGTGAACAGTCACCCTTGGAGACAAGCTGTTGGTTGGAATTGTGTCAGGGTGGTAACCAGCTGGGGGGCTATGCTCAATAGGATTCATGTTTTGTGCTTCACTGCGCTCACATAAATACAGGGTGCCCACAACAGGTATTTGGTGATGTTCTCCTTACATCCCATTCTATGACTGGCTATGTACAATAGCCCAATCTAATTGCAGCCAGTTCAAAAGGGATTTCCTCATACTCTGAGAGATTCTTTCACACTCACTAAAACTTCACAAGACCTTGAGAGTGACAGGCTGTTCACGTGCTTCTTCAACATTGCCAGTTTCTTTACTAACAAAGCCTCAGATAATGCATTGAATAAAGTCTTATAGGGCTCTCAGCAATGTGGGTTCTGGTGAGGTTTGGGGCAGAACAGTTTGAGACTGGTGAGGTGAGATCCTTGTGATGCAGTGGCAAGATGCCAATGAGGGGGGAACTAAATCTTGTTAAAGACCTTGTTGACATCACAACTCACCCTATTAATAGTCATCTTCCTCTCTTACCACACAAGCTAGAGATTGAGAAATGGAGGTCAGAGCAGAACTGGCTCCCAGCTTTGCTCAGTACCACCTCCTGTTGGACACTGGGCACTACCTGGGCACATTCCAAGGGCACTGACCACATGCACCCCATCTCCATGGACATTGGCTTCTGTCATATGCCAGCCTCTATGAACCTTCATGGTACATCTCCAATCCACTTACAGGACGTTCCTGCTCTTCGATATTACACCTCAGGCTGCCCCAGTAACCCCCACTGTAACGTTGCAGCAAGGACACTGTGCGCTCAGGGATATACCCCCAGCCCATGGACTGCACCAGGCTGTATCCCTGGGCTCCTCGCTTACTGTCAAAGGACCTGTCTGGACGGTCACAGCATCTCTGCCTTGTGCTGCCATTTTACACATTGCCCCTTCAGCCAGACATAGTAGCCTCACATTGTTTTGATCTTGCTGTGCTGTTTAGCACAGACACAAAGCTAGAAAATTTGTCATAGTTATCAGTTAATTCAAGAGGGGTAGCCTTCACTCAAGGGATCCCTGCACAGTAAGGCAAGGGCAGCCTCCGACACTGGAGCTGGGTCTGCTCAAGACAGGCAGAATCAGGTTTCTCTCCTCATAATGGGTAAGGAGCCAAACATAGGACTGCCCACCGTCTTGGCTCTTCTCTGCCATATTGTGGGTGGTTTCCTCCTGGAAGCAGAAAGAGGTGGGTACTAAGGGAGATGGAAGTGGGTGGCATAACTATTATTGGTGGTGGAGGTGGAGAGGTGTCCCGAGTGAGTGAGCAGGCAACAGAGAGGGTAATACAGGGGTAAGCGCTGTCACAAGCTGAGGTATGTGAGGGCAAATTGGGGAGATACTGCAGACAATAACGAGAGTGGTACAGCATAAGCCTTGGTGGAAGGTGAATACATTAGCAGAGCTAGAATTCGAGTATGACGCACCAGAGAAGAGATGGTAGCACTTAGACTAGCATAGTGGAGAAGGTCATTAAACCTTTTTGCTACAGTGCTGGCCATGGCTCAGATGGCTGAGACTAATAAAGGAAACCTCATAGTGACAAAACCCTCCAAAAACTTGACACAATTGGCACTTAGCCAAAATAAAACCATATCTGACTCAGCCCACTGACATTGGCACAATATCACTATGTTGTGTCACTTATCTGAATTTGTCTTCATTGAACTCACAAACACGGCAACTCATGCAGTTGAGTTCAAGTTCAATGTCACATGTCCACTCAAATAGATGGCATTGTCATGGAAATGCTGTCTTGACCCAGGTCTCACTAATATCTTCAATGGAAAGACCACTAACCGCCTATTCTTTCCATACATCTGATATGAGACTTCTGTGATATTTGAATCTGAATGATTTCACTATTTGAAGGAATTTCTTTCCACAATTGATGATAAAGTCCACCCTGTCTCAGATTTACCTTTGAAATGAAGCAGTTAAATGAACTCACGTCTCAATGGGTTCACGGAGAAGCTGGATAATGGATTCTCTCCTACAATCTATAGAAAGCTTACATTCACCAGTCAATATACACATTGAGAATCCCACAGTTTTACCCACTACAAGATCAATCTGACTGGTCAGCTGGTGAATAGGGCCCTAGCTGTCTGCTCACTGTGTATGTTTGACACGGAGATGGGACATTTCCAAACTATCCTGCATTATAATGGATACTCTGATCTAATCATCACTCAATGTGAATCGCACAACCTCAGGGATAGGCCTCTAGCCATCACTTCTGGCACTGAGTGGATCACCCTAGAAGAGGGAAGGGGTCTCAGAAATGTGACCAACAGCTGAAATTAGCTGTCTCACATGCTGCTATTATGCAGCAAATCCATGAGCGGTTTTCTGCATTATCAAGGAGCCAAATGGACATTTTCTCTACCATACAGATGAGTAATATGGCATGTGAGTTTCAGTGCTGGTGTGATGGCAGGTCTGTAAGCCACACTCCCCAGAGACTGGAAGACCCTATCAAACAACATGTCTCACTGTCCATTTCCAAGTGGACAGCACATCAATTGTGCTCAACCAGTACATGCTTGCAAATTTCAGAAATGTCTATCCACCATTTGATGTCATTTTAGTTTCATAGAATAGAATCCCTACAATGTGAAAACAGGCCATTCAGTTCAACAGGTCCACACCGCCCCTCCAAAGAGCATCCCACACAGACCCATCCCCTACCCTTTCCCATGTCTAATCCACCTGACTTACACATCTCTGGACACTACAGGCAATTTAACATGGCTAACCTACCTACTGTGCACATCTTTGGACTGTGGGAAATAACTGGAGCACCCAGAGGAAGTCCACACAGACACGGGGAGAATGTGCAAACTCCGCACAGACAGTTGCCCGAGGGTCAAATCAAACCCAGGTCCCTGGTGCTGTAAGGCAGCAATGCTAACCACTGAGCCACCGTGCCGCAGTGATTGGAAATCACTTACTGAATAATCCAGACTGTGCTGAGACTTAGCCTAGAATCCAAGTTACGATGATCAGCCAGGCTCACAGTGCAGTGCCTGTGCATGTGCTCGAAGCTCCATACACAAACGCAAACCGTCCTGTTTTATGTGGACACAAGGAATTTGTACAGACAGTGCATCCTTTACAAAAGAGAAAGGGCTCATGAAGACAGCCCAACTCTGCCATATCCCTGGCAACACTGTGACCAATCAGAATCCACCTGCCTGCTCTGGCAATGAAGATTGACAGTTAACTGTTCTTGCTCCATCTCCATGGCAATGATGGCCTGACCAATCAGCACCCTGTTCCAATGCAGTATAAGGTGGTGTTCCTGTGTCCCAGTCTGTCTCCTGCCTCCTAGTCTTGAGCAGTGAACAACAGGAAGTTTCAGCTTCTCATCTCCTTTCTGCAATGTTGATATTCTGTTACACCAAAACAATTATTCTCTTATTGTACTCCATCTGCCATCTTGTTGTCCACTGCACGTATCTTTCTGCCCTGTAGTCATCCCTTCATATAGCACAGAAAAGACCCTTCAGCCCATTGAGTCTTCACTGACATAACTACCACTACAGGCGCACTAAACCCAATTTCCTGCATTTGCCCCATATCCTTGAATGTTATGATATTTGAAATACTCATCCAAATATTTTTTAAAGGTTGTAAAGTTTCTGGCCTCCACCACCTTCCCAGACAGTGCATTCCCGATTCCCACCATCTGCTGAGTGAGGATGTTTTCCCCCCATATCCCTTCTGAATCTCCTGGCCCTTACCCTAAAACTATGCCCTCTTGTGATCGACCCCTCACCTAAGGAGAACAGCTGCTCTCTATTCACCTTGTCCGTACCCCTCATGATATTATACATCTTAATCATGTCCCTCAATCTTCTCTGCTCTAAACAAAACAACCCAAGCCTATCTGGTCTCTCCTTGCAGCTCAGTTTCTCCATCTCAGGCAACATCCTGGTGAACCTCCTCTGTACCCCTCTACTGCTATCACATCCTTCCTGTAATGAGGTGACCAGAACTGCACACAGTATTCCAGTTACAGCCTGAACAATGCTCTGTATAACTCCAACATTACCTCCTTGCTGTTATACTCTATGCCGTGACTGATGAATGCCAATGTCCCGTATGCTACCTTAACTATCCTATTCACTTGCTCTGCCAACTTCAGGGATCTTTGAATAGTTACCCCAAGATCCCTCGGTCCCTATAATCTACCCAGTGTCTTGCCATTCCTTAAGTATACCCTCATCTTGTTTCTTCTTCCAAAGTGCATCACCTCGCACTTATCAGGGTTAAATACCATTTGCCACTGCTCTACCATCTGACCAACCCAACTATATCTTCCTGTAACCTACAACCGTCTTCTTCACTAGTAACCACTCTCCCAATCTTTGTATTGTTTGAAAATTTTCTTAATATTCCTCCCATCTTTTCATCTATATCATTTATGTATATAATAAACAATAAGAGTCCTACTGCTGGACCTTGTGGTACACTACTGGACACCAACCTCCAGTCAGTCAATCATCCTTCTACCAGTATCCTTCGTGTCCACTTACTAAGCCAGTTTCTGATCCCTCTTGCCAAGTTTCCCTCAATTCATATGTTTTAACCTTGTCAATCAATCAGTCTTCCAAGTGGGACTAGTGGGACTCCTCTTTTCACCTAGTTTTACGTTGTTACCAAATGGGAATCATTACACTCAGTCCCTCTTACAAGTCATGAATATAAAAGGACAATATAGATTGGTCACAGTATGTGAGCCATTAAATCAGTGTTCTGTGCATTAATAAAACCTTGGTAAACCACTATCTCCAACTCAATTAGTTAACAACTCTTGGTGAATCCTTTTGAAAATCCAGATATTTACTGATTTTCCTTTACCACAAGAGTAACAAATTTAAATCCTTTGGGGATTTGTGCAGCATGATTTCACTATCAGAAAGTCACACTTGTGAAAATGCTGTCACTTTATAAAGGTTAATTTGTCCTGGCTTTTTGTTGAAGAGAGCTTGTAAAGGCAGAGGTGGAGAAGTGGCTATCGCAGATGGCTTAAGTCAATAATTTAGGAAGTCTTTAGATTTTTTTTAAAACAATGGAAGAGAAGTGGCCAGTACTGAGGTAGTATGGGCTGAGGTTAGAAACAGGAAAGGAGAGGTCAACATGTTGGGAGTTTTCTATAGGCCTCCGAAAAGTTCCAGAGATGTAGAGGAAAGGATAGCAAAGATGATTCTGGATAGGAGCGAAAGGAACAGGGTAGTTGTTATGGGGGACTTTAACTTTTCAAATATTGATTGGAAACACTATAGTTCGAGTACTTTAGATGGGTCAGTTTTTGTCCAAATGTGCGCAGGAGGGTTTCCTGACACAGTATGTAGATAGGCCAACAAGAGGCAAGGCCACATTGGATTTGGTACTGGGTAATGAACCAGGCCAGGTGTTAGATTTGGAGGTAGGTGAGCACTTTGGTGATCGTGACCACAATTCGGTTACATTTACTTGAGCGATGGAAAGGGATAGGTATAGCTGGGGGAAAGGCAATTATGAGGTGAGTAGGCAAGACTTAGGATGCATAGGATGGGGAAGGAAACTGCAGGGGCTGGGCACAATTGAAATGTGGAGCTTGTTCAAGGAACAGCTACTGAGTGGCCTTGATAAGTATGTACCTGTCAGGCAGGGAGGAAGTGGTCGAGTGAGGGAACCGTGGTTTACTAAAGAAGTTGAATCTCTTGTCAAGAGGAAGAAGGAGGCTTATGTAAAGATGAGGCGTGAAGGCTCAGTTAGGGCACTTGAGAGTTACAAGTTAGCCAGGAACGACCTAAAGAGAGAGCTAAGAAGAGCCAGGAGGGGACATGAGAAGTCTTTGGCAGGTAGGATCAAGGAAAACCCTAAAGCTTTCTATAGGTATGTCAGGAACAAAAGAATGACTAGAGTAAGATTAGGGCCAGTCAAGGACAGTAGTGGGAAGTTGTGCGCGGAGTCCGAAGAGATAGGAGAGGCACTAAATGAGTATTTTTCGTCAGTATTCACACATGAAAAAGACAATGTTGTCGAGGAGAATACTGAGATACAGGCTATTAGACTAGACAGGATTGAGGTTCATAAGGAGGAGTTGTTAGCAATTCTGGAAAGTGTGAAAATAGATAAGTCCCCTGGGCCGGATGGGATTTATCCTAGGATTCTCTGGGAAGCCAGGGATGAGATTGCAGAGCCTTTGGCTTTGATCTTTATGTCGCCATTGTCTACAGGAATAGTGCCAGAAGACTGGAGGATAGCAAATGTTGTCCCCTTGTTCAAGAAGGGGAGTAGAGACAACCCTGGTAATTATAGACCAGTGAGTCTTACTTCGGTTGTGGGTAAATTGTTGGAAAGGATTATAAGAGATAGGATTTATAATCATCTAGAAAGGAATAATTTGATTAGGGATAGTCAACACGGTTTTACGAAGGGTAGGTCGTGTCTCACAAACCTTATTGAGTTCTTTGATAAGGTGACTAAACAGGTAGATGAAGGTAAAGCGGTTGATGTGGTGTATATGGATTTCAGTAAAGCGTTTGATAAGGTTCCCCACGGTAGGCTATTGCAGAAAATACGGAGGCATGGGATTGAGGGTGATTTAGCGGTTTGGATCAGAAATTGGCTAGCTGTAAGAAGACAGAGGTTGGTGGTGGATGGGAAATGTTCATCCTGGAGTTCAGTTACCAGTGGTGTACTGCAAGGGTCTGTTTTGGGGCCACTGCTGTTTGTCATTTTATAAATGACCTGGATGAGGGTGTAGATGGATGGGTTAGTAAATTTGCAGATGACACTAAAGTCGGTACAGTTGTGGATAGTGCGGAAGAATGTTGCAGGTTACAGAGGGACATAGATAAACTGCAGAGCTGGGCTGGGAGGTGGCAAATGGAGTTTAATGCGGAAAAGTGTGAGGTGATTCACGTTGGAAGGAGTAACAGGAATACAGAGTACTGGGCTAGTGGTAAAATTCTTGGTAGTGTGGATGAGCAGAGAGATCTCAGTGTCCATGTGCATAGATCCCTGAAAGTTGCCACCCAGGTTGATTGGGTTGTTAAGAAGGCGTACGGTGTGTTAGGTTTTATTGGTAGAGGGATTGAGTTTCGGAGCCATGAGGTCATGTTGCAGCTGTACAAAACTCTGGTGCGGCTGCACTTGGAGTATTGCGTACATAGGAAGGCTGTGGAAGCATTGGAAAGGGTGCAGAGGAGATTTATCGGGATGTTGCCTGGTATGGAAGGAAGGTCTTATGAGGAAAGGCTGAGGGACTTGAGGCTGTTTTTGTTAGAGAGAAGAAGATTAAGAGGTGACTTAATAGAGACATACAAAGGTGATCAGAGGATTAGATAGGGTGGACAGTGAGAGCCCTTTTCTTCAGATGGTAATGGCTAGCACGAGGGGACATAGCTTTAAATTGAGGGGTGATAGATATAGGACAGATGTTAGAGGTAGGTTCTTTACTCAGAGAGTAGTAAGGGCGTGGAATGCCCTGCCTGCAACAGGAGTAGACTTGCCAACTTTAAGGGCATTTAAATGGTCGTTGGATAAACATATGGATGATAATGGAATAGTGTAGGTTAGATGGACTTCAGATTGGTTTCACAGGTCGGCGCAACATCGATGGCCAAAGGGCCTGTACTGCACTGTAATGTTCTATGTTCTAGATCAGGCTTTTTTTTTTAAGCTGTAGTAGTCAGAAGCTGTTTGGATCCCAGAAGAGTTGAAGCTTCAGTAAATGATGCCTAACTGCTACTTTCTCTGAAATCTTTCTTGATGTTGTTTGCTCCCGGATTGGAGGACTGCATGTAGGAATTTGTGCCTGAATCTACCTTTTTGCCAAGGGGTGTGTTTATGGGATATTACTACAATGGAACAGTTAATTAGTACTAGTCACTGTATCTATTATTCGGTTAAGTTTTCCAGCAGTTAAATTATTCCAAATTCCTCTTTTTTTTGTTTGTATTTTAACTATAGTGTTTAAATAAGTTGTGTTTTGCTTAATGTCAAATAGTTTGACCAGTCGCATCACATTTGGAACACAGCATTTCACGTCTACCTTGAAAATAATAAGAAGTTAGGGTCTAGGCTACCTTCTTAAAATATTTTAAGTGCGACCTGGTCTGGGTCCATAACACACTGCTTCCAGCCAATCATATTCTAATTGCCTTGACCCCACAGATGGCCTAGTCATCCTCTCAGTAACACCTGCCCTCCCACTCTCCCCCCTCATACACAGCTCCTGAAGCCTTGGCCCTAGCCCTCTCCCTGACTGACCCCCACGGCCTTCTGTGGTCCCAGGCCTAGGTTCTCACCCTGCTTGGTCACCTCCAGCTCCATTCCAGTCACTGACCTGTCGTAGCACTTGCCGTGAAGCAGAGACTTGGCATAACTATCGAGGGATGTCACGGGATCCTCCTTCCTGAATCCCTGCTCGGTGTCATCCAGTGTCACAAAGAAGGCAGCTTTCTCGATGGTGTCCAATGACACCTTGTTCTTGCCCTGGCTGAAGAATGACCTACGTGCTTTAGCCCAGGGGACCCTGGATCATAAGATTCATAAGAAAAAGGAGCAGGATTAGGCCATTAGACTCCATCATTCAATAAGATCACAGCTGATCTTTTCATCGGTTCGGCTCCACTTACTCGCCCGCTCACTGTAACCCTTAATTCCTTTACTGTTCAAAAATCTATCTTTCTTAAAAACATTTAGTGAGGTATCCTCAACTGCTTCACGAGGTAAAACACAGTTACCAAGGGAGACACACAAAGCCCAGAGAGTACCAGTGAGGGGACACTCCTCACAGCCAGAGTCAGTTTTACTGAGATTCCCGTCACATGAGTATTTGTTGCAAATATCTAATTGCCTCCTCGGCTGGCTATTGCAGGAAGCTGTGGGTAGATATGATGTTGTGGCACTGGGCACTGCCTCGGGGGCCACATGTTCAAAGTCCAGCTACAACTGGTGCTAGTTAAATTCTGGGGGAGCTGCAAGGTCTTGGTTCCTGCTGGTCTCAGGAATGAAAAGGACATGAATTTGCATTCAAGACCTGTGGGATCCCTGGAGATCCTGAGTAACCCTGGGCTCTCTACCTCTCTCTCTCACCTGTCTCCTGCAGTCAGAGCTGCCAGTTTCTCCTCCCCAGGCTGGGCTGGTGACTGGTCATCGAGGATCTTCTGCATCTGAGTTTGGATCTCACGGGGTTTGAGGAGCCTGCCATTGTGATAGAGCCAGACCTTGTAGAAACGTCCCCGGTGGTAGACGGCTATGTGTTTGCTGTCCTTCAAGTGCTGCAGAGTGTCTAAGGGGAAACATAGAGGTGTCCTGAGAGGGAGAGAGAGATACAAAGAGAGAGAGAGAGGGAGAGAGAGGGCCACGCAGAAGGACAATGAGGAACCGCGACTTTTACTGGAGATGGAAAGTCAAAGCAGCCAGAGGGATGCTGGAAAATGAGCTCCGAGCTCTGGCTGCTGTGCTGGTATTGAAACCAGCTCCAGCAGAAACGGAGACACAGACAGACACAAACTGTAGACACAGGCTGGTGTCAGAGTGACAGAGGAGTGCAGGGTGGGATGGTGACATCCAGACACAGGAGACAAGGTGCAGTCCTGGCAAGTGGGATAGCCTGCAGTTTTCATTGGACGACCTCTTCATGTCACCTTTGTTCAGGGCATGTCCTGGCAAAATGGGATTGGCGGAGTGACTGGGAGGAGGGGGATCCACAGCAGTAGTTGGACACTCCGGGAACATGCCCCGCCACAGGATTCCCCACATTCCCTTTGGGAGACAGTGAGAGGGCACAGAGTTACAGCATTACAGTCACTGTATTCCAGCTGGATCTCACACACACACACACACCCTTCATTGTCACAATCACTGGATCCCACCTACTGATGCTCATGAATAAAATCCTTTGCAGTGTTTTAACTACTGAATCCCCTGCACTATCAAAGACACACTGCAACACTGCATCCCTCACATTGGAGTTATAAACATTATCTACGCACTGCATTCCTCAGTGTTCCTTAGATGTGACTGTCTCACCCACTGGATCCTCACACTGTATCTCTTAAACACACAGACACACACACAGACACACACACCCTGCACTGTCTCACCCACTGGATTCATCACTTTTGCTCACATTGGAGTCCTACGTACTGTCTTACCACTGATCCCTCACACCAGCCCTCAGACTGGATCCCTCTGCACTGTCTTACCACTGGATCCCTCGTACCGTTGCTCACACACACTAAGCTGCCTAGTTTGTTTGCGTGAGCCATTATCCCTGACCTTAATATTTCTAACATGAAGCAAATGACAGCAAGCGGGAGTGGGTGTGTGGGCTGTGGGTGGGACATGGGGGTGAGGCATTCAGGTGGGAGGGGGGGAAAAATGGGGGTGAAGGGATGGAAGTAGGAATGTGAGAGTCAGGGTGGGGGGGTCAAGGAGGAGTTCGAGGGTGAGGGCTAAGGAGGGGGCGAGGGTGAAGGGGTGGGAGGATGGGGGCAAGGGTGAAGGTTGGAGAAGGGGTCAAGGGTGAAGGTTGGAGAAGGGGCCAAGGAGGGTGTTGAGGGTGAAGGGATTGGCGGTGCGGGTAGAGGAGGGGGTGGTGGGTGCTAAAAGGTCATGAGGATGTCCAAGAGATTGCTCGGGATGTCACTGTACCTGTCTCTAACCCCGGGAGGCGGGTGGAATTGAACATACGCTCGTACTGGGAGGAACACATGGGGATTGCACTTTGACCCATGAGCTGAAAAGTAAGAGTCAAAAAAACACACAGAGTAAATAAAATAAAACTTTAATTCAAGTGGATGGTCGGAGGTGGGATAGGATAGAGACTGGGAATGAAATGGAGATTACATACAAACCACTTAGAAAATCAGACCAGAGAGGGAACAGGGAGAGGGAGAGAGGGGGAGATGGGGAGACCGAGAGAGACAGAAAGAGAGGGGTAGACAGAGAGAGATGGAGAGTGTCATACAGACAGACGCAAGGAGAGAAATGGAAAAAAAATAGAGAGAGAAACATGGAAAAAAAAAAGAGACAGACACAGAAACAGAGAGAAACAGACACAGACAGGCAGGGTCATGGAGAAAGAGAGAGAGGGACAGAGACAGAAAAAGAGAAAGAAAGAGACAGGAGGAGAAAAGAAAGACACGGTGGGGGGGGGAGGGAGAGAGAGAGAGAGAGAGAGAGAGACAGAGACAGAGACAGAGACAGAGACGCACCAGAATCCCCTCCAGAATAGTATCAAAACTCTGAGACCTAGGTCTCAACTCTGCCCTCTGCAACTGGATCCTCAGCCTCCTAACCCATAGACCACAACAGGTGACGATGCATGACTGCACCTCTTCCATGATAAGCCTCAATACCGGAGCCTGCCCCAAAAGATGTGTCCTCAGCCCTCTACAGTACTCCCTGCACACCCACGACTTTGTTGCTAAATTCTGAACGAATGTAATCTACAAGTTTGCTGATGACACCATTGTGGTAGGACGGATACCAAATAACGATGAGTCAGAATACAGAAAGGAGATAGAGGACTTGGTGTCGTGGTGCAATGTTAACAACCTCACTCTCAATGTCAGCAAAACAAAAGAACTGATCATTGACTTCAGGAAGAAAGGAGAACACGTCCCCATCTACATCAACAGAGCTGAGGTGGAGAGGGCCAAGAGCATCAAGTTCCTAGAAGAGACAATAACTGACAACCTGCCCTGGATTTCCCATGTAAATGCAATGGTCAAGAAGACACAACAATGCCTGTTGTTCCTCAGGCAGCTCAGGAAATTCGGCATGTCCATAAGGCCCCTCACCAACTTCTACAGCACCATTGAAAGCACACTGTCTGGCTGCATAACGGTCTGGTACGACAACTGCTCTGCCCAGGACTATAAGAAACTACAGAAGGTGGTGGGCACAGCCCAGACCATCACGGAAGCCAACCTTACATCCATGGAGATAATAGGAACTGCAGATGCTTGAGAATCGGAAACAACAAGGTGTAGAGCTGGATGAACACAGCAGGCCAAGCAGCATCAGAGGAGCAGGAAAGCTGACATTTCGGGTCAAGACCCTTTGGACTCTACTTACACGGCTCGCTGCTACGGAAAGGCGGCCAACATTATCAAGTGCCTTCCCACCCCAGTAACACTCTCTTTCAAGCTTCTGTACCTTCTGCCTGACAGAAGAGGTTGGAAACACACACCAGCAAGTTCAAGAAAAGCTTCTTCCCTGCTGAGAGTAATAAATGGACTCTCTAACTTCAAATAACGTTGATCTTGCTAATGCTTGTCTTGCTTTGTGCACCTCCTGTGCCATTGTAACCCATATGCCTCGCTCTGTCTGAACGCCCTATGACCTCATTTGCTATGATCTGCCTGCATTGCTCGCAGAACAAAGCTTTTCACTGTACTTAGGTACATGTGACTGCAATAAATCAAATCAAATCAGAGAGAAACTGACAGAGAGACAGAGGAAGAAAGAGAAAGTGAGATGGATAGAGTGATAGAGACAGAGGGAGAAAAGGAAGCAAGAGAGAGAGAGAGAGAGAGAGAGAGAGAGAGAGAGAGAGAGAGAAAAACATGGAGAGAGACAGAAAGAGAGACGGGAGTGATTTATTCATAAACCGACAGACGATAAAGGTGAAACACAACCAGGTAACTGAACCAAGACAGTGACAACGATTCCTTACTGTCTGAGACACAATCTGGGATGATGATTGTACAGAGACTTCCAATCAGATACAGGCGTCCTGACAGCCCTCTCAAACCTTCTCAAATATTGCCTCCTGCTCTATCGCCAATCCAGGCTGGGGTCAGCAAGGGTCTCTGAGGAGGTCATGAACCTCTCATTCCCATTGCAGTTGCTCGAGGCAATGCCCTACCCCCACACCCATTCAATAAGCCTAATCGCCCCCGCAGTGAGACCCCCTTCCCCCCTCAGCGACCCCACCTCTCCCCCAATCCCACCCTCCCCACCCATAAACCCCTCAGTGAGACCCATCCCTCCCTGGTCAGTGACCCCCTCACTCCTCAGTGACCTCCCTTCCCTCCCCAGTGACTCCTTTGAGACCCCTGCCTAAGTGGACCCCAAATCCCCTCAGATCTCCCCCTCAATGAGCCCCATCCCCAACTCAGTGAACCCCCTTCCCCCTCAGCGAGATGCCCTTGCCCCTCACTGACCCCCCTCAGGTGACCTCTCCCCTCAATGACCCCCCTTCCATCCTAAGTGAGATACCCCTCCTGCTCAATAAGTCGCTGTGACCCCACCCCTCAGTGTGACCCCCTTCAGTGAGACCTCCTCAGTGAACCCCTTCTGCTCAGCAACCACCCCCCCTCCACTTTCCCCATTCAGTGAGACGCCCCCCCCCCCCCCCCCCCGCCAACCCCTTCAGTGACCTCCCTCCTACCCATGAGCCTCTTACCTGTGTGGAGCCCAGCGATGCGTGTTGTGTTAAACAGCCACTCAAACTGCCAGGAGCAGAGAGGGACTGGCGCTTCCCTCAGGTAGACCTGTGTCACAGCAAGATCCCCGCAACAAGGACAAGGGGTGCCGATGGTGAGGGGACGGAGAGAGAGAAGGCTCCATTTCAAGACAGGGAGAGGAGGGAAAGGAGATAGAGGGAGAAGGACAGAACATAGAGACAGCAAATCAGCCCGGAGTCGAAATCATTGGGAGAGAGTTCAACATTGTGCAGATGGTCAGCTTTGTAACGCTGCCCAGTCTGGGTTTGTTCATCACTCATACAGGGGCAGTGCACGGGGGCAAGGTACAGGAGAGCTGGAGGGAGTTGGAGGGGGGAGGAAACGGGAACCAGACAAACAAGTGAGAGAGATGGGGTTGGTGGGGAGAGACAGAGTGTGAGTGTGGAATGGTAGAGAGAGAGAGAGAGAGAGAAAGAGGAATGAAAGGAAGTGGTGGCAGGAATGGGAGGAGGGGATAGGAATGGGAGATAATGGGGGGGGGAGGAAATGGGGGGGACAAAGAGTCAGGATTGGGAGGGGGGGGAGGATTGGGAGAGAGAGGGAATTGCACAACATTCAGTTGCTCTGCATTTGATTATTGTTAATGCTCACTGTGACTGATTGTCCAGTCTTGGGTATGGACTCAGAAAATTAGATAAATTGTAGACACTGCCAGTAGGCAAAGCCGAAGCATGCAGCAGACATTTGAAAGCACTGTGGATTTTCAATCTGTTGCACTCCTGGAAACTAGTGTCAGCTTTGCAAAAATCTGAGATCTGAGGAATACAGCACAGGGGAAAATGACAGGTACACCGTGGTAGACAGAGAGAGAGAGAGAGAGCGAGAGAGCGAGAGCGAGAGCGCAAGAGAGAAAGGAAGAGATCAAGAACGGGAGGTGGAGAGGGAGAATGAGAGACAGCAAGACAAAAAAAAGAAAATGTGACAGAAAGAATGCGACAGGGAGAGAGAACAAAAGAGGGACAGAGAAGGGGAAAGAAAGAGGGGAGAGAGAATGAAAGAGCAAAAATAGGATAGAGTGAAAATGAGAGAGAAAGAAAATAAAAGTGAGAATTAGAGGGGGCAGAGAATGGGGATAAACAGAAGTCAGATATGCAAGGAAAGGTCATGGGGAAATGAGTGAGGGGTGAGTGATTTACAGTCTGGGAGGGAGAAGGTAACAGTGAAGAGGGAAAATGAGGGTGATACTGGTGCAAGGGGTAATGTCAGGGGAGGGAGTGTGAGTGAGCATTGTGGTTAAGGAAGAGGTTTAACTGCGAGGGAGTGTGGAGGTATAATATAAGGGATAGGGAGGGGGCGATGAGCTGGTGGTGAGGACAAGCAAGAGAGAGAAAAAAAAAAAAAAAAGAGTACATACAGGGCGAATCTCCTCACGGTCAAGTTTCCGCCGGTACAGCAACATGGCGTGAATGGTGTTCCCAGCTCGAGCTGCCTGCTGTGTGGTTGGAACAATGTACAAATAATCCTGCAATAAAAAGAACACCATGAGTCACTGGCTACAGGCATGGTACAGACTCACACTCACACACACAGGCACTAATGCGAGCGTGCGCACACATACACACACACACACATGTAGACACTAACACACACACATAGCCATTAATACTCATACTAACAGACACACTTACTTACACTAACACACACATAGGCATTAACATTCACGAACGCACAATTACTAATCACTCTCACACATCCATTCACACTCAATCCACTAGACAGAACGCATGGCATTCTTGGGCAAGGCAAAGGGCAACGGGGTCTGTCTCCTGATCAACACCTCCTGGTGCTTGAACATCTCGATCTTGGCAAGTTACTGCACTCTGGATCTAGAATATCTAATGGTGAAGTGCCGCCCCTACTACTTGCCAGGGGAACTTATTTCTGCTATCCTGAGTGTAGTTTACATCCCACCCAACGTGGGCGTGAAGAGTGCACTTGATGAAATACACACTGCCACAAATAGCCTTGAGACAGAATACCCTGAAGCCTTGTTCATCATAGGCAGCGACTTCAACCAGGCCAACCTCAAGACTGTGCTATCAAGATACTATCAACACGTCTCCCGTCCCACCAGAGGCCCAAACACCCTTGACCATTGCTTCACAACCAAAGATATCTACTGTTCCATCCCCTGCACTCATTTTGGTAAATCAGACCATAATGTTGTGCTCCCTCTCCCTGCTTACAAGCAGAAACGAACACGAAGATCCAGTTCAGAAAATCATACAATGCTGGTCTGAGGTAATGTATGAGCTCCTATGGACCAGTCCATATTCAAGAACTCAGCGGTCAACCTGCACTAGTACGCCATTACTGTCACAGACTTAAAACAACTAACTGTCACAGACTTCTTCAGTGAGTGTGTAGAGGTTAATCCAGGGTATTCCCTAAACGGAAACCACGGATGAACTGAAAGATCCACTCCTTACTGATGTCCAGGTCTGAGGCATTCAATCGGGTGACCCTGAACTATACAGGAGGTCTAGGTACGATCTTCACAAAGCCATCAGGGGCACCAAGAGGCAATATCAGGCTGAACTAGAATCCCAGACTAACCACCCAAACACATATGGACTGTAGTAAGGCTTACATGATATAACTGGCCGCAAAGCAAAGTCGAGTAGAATTGCTGACAATTGCTGCATCTCTCCACTCACTTTTAGTAGAAGTCAGTGAAATGATGTCACCTGCACAGTCTCAGGTGCACCTGTACCCATAGTCACTGCTGCAGACATCTAATCTGCCTTCCCGAGAGTGCACCTATGGAAAGCGACTGGCCCGGATGGAGTCCCTGGTTGTGTGCTTGGATCGTGCACAGACTAGTTGGTAGGAGACATCTTTAACCTCTCCTTACTCCAAGGTGATGCTCTCACCTGCTTCAGGAAGACTACCATCAACCCATTGCCAAAGAAAAATCAGGCAATGTGCCTTAATGTCTCCTGCTCGGTGGCTCAGATATCCATCATTATGAAGTGCTTCAAGAGGTTAGTAATGGCACACATCAAATCCAGCCTTCCAGACTGTCTTGATCCATTGCAATTTGCCTACCGTCTCAATAGATCCACACAGGACACCATCACCCTGGCCCTACACTCATTCCTGGAACATCTGGATAACAAAGATACCTACATCAGACTCCTACTTATTGCTTTAGACCCATCTTCAACACAATAATTCCAACTAAACTCATCCCCAAGCTCTGAGATCTAGGACTCTGCTCCCCTCTCTGCAACTGGATCTTCAATTTTCTGATCTGCAGATGACAATCAATAAGGACAGGCACCAGCACCAACGCCCCACAAAGTTGCATACTCAGCCTCTTCTTGAGCTCCTTTTATACTCATGGCTGTGTGGCCAAATTGAACTCTAACTATTTACAAATTTGCTGACACCACCATATTGGGTCGGATCTCAAACAACGACAAGACAGAGTACAGGAAAGAGATTGAGTGCTTAGCGGCATGGTGTAAATCCATTATCAATGTCAGCAAAACAAAGGAACTGGTCATTGAGGTTGTTGACTTGCTCGCTGAGCTGGCTTGTTTTCATTCAGATGTTTCGTCACCGTGCTAGGTAACATCATCAGTGAGGCCTCCAATGAAGTAATGTCGCTCTACTCCACTTGGAATTTATACTGTCCGGTCCGTTATGAAGGGCCTAGGCCCGAAACGTCAAGCTTTCCTGCTCCTATGATGCTGCTTGGCCTGCTGTGTTTATCCAGCTCCACACCTTGTTATCTCCAGCATCTGCAGTTCCTATTATCTCTGTGTCATTTCCAGTTCTGTTCTGTATGGGTTTGTATATGGGGTCCAATTCTGTATGTTTGTCGATCGCATTATGGTTGAGAACCATGGTTCTAGGAATTCCCGTGTGTGTCTATGTTTGACTTGGGCTACTATGATTATGTTGTTCCAGTTAAACTGATGGCCTTTGTTGTCGGAGTGTACTGATATTAGGGAAAGTTTGTCGTACTGTTTTGCTGTGAGCTGATGTTCATGTATTCTGATGGCTAGTTTCCTTCCTGTCTGTCTGATGTAATGTTTGTGGCAGTCATTGCATGGTATTTTGTAAACAATGTTGGTTCTACATGTTGTGGGAATGGGGTCTTCATTCCTTGAGAGTGTTTGTCGTAGAGTGGCTGTGGGTTTGTGGGCCACCGTGATTCCTGGTGGTCTTAGGAGTCTCATGGTCAGATCTGATATGTTCTTAATGTGGGGCAGTGTGGCCAGTGTGTTCGAGCGTACTGTGTTGTCTTGGTGTCGTCTATTTAATAGGCACCTGCGGATGGAGTTGCCAGGATATCCGTTCATAGCAAAGATTTTGTCTGGGTGCCCTTCCTCGTTCCTGCATAGTTCTGGCGTGTTGCAGTGAGTGGTGGCCCATTTAAATAGTGTCCTAACACAGCTTTGTTTGTGGACATCGGGGTGGCTGCTGTGGAAGTTGAGGATTTGCTCAGTGTGGGTTGCTTTCCTATATACTGAGGTTTGGAACTCCCCATTGGTCATACATTCAACTCTGATGTCCAGAAATGGAAGCTGATTGTTGTTTTCTTCTTCTGTCGTAAATTTAATCCCCTAGAATACATTGTTGATGAGGTGGTGGGTCGCTTCTATTTTGGTGCATTTAATGATGACAAAATGTCCACGTACCGGATCCACAGTTTAGATTGAAGGAGGGGGAGGGTAGCGTGTTCTAGTCCTTGCCTCTGCGATGAGTCCTGAGATGTGTGACCCCATGGGTGTACCGTCGATCTCTTTGTACGCTTGACCATTAAAGACCAAGTGGGTCGTGAGGCACAAGTCTAGTGGTTTGAGTTGTTGTCATTGCTGATGGAGCTGCTGGTCTGCGTTCCTGCTTCTTCTAGTAACGTGGCCTGTGTTTCTTTGGCTAGTGGGAGGTCAATTGACATGAATAATGTTGTAACGTCAAGGGATACCATAATCAGGTACTGCCCAGTGGAGTAGAACAACATGGCTTCTTCAGAGGCCTCATTGATGATGTTACCTAGCACAGTGATGAAACGGCTGAACAAAAACAAGCTAGCTCAGCGAGCAAGTCAACAACCTCACCCACAACCTGAACTACAAATCTTTGCAAAAACCTTAAGCTAGTCATTGACTTCATGAAGCTGAATGGAGGGCATGCTCCTCTCTGTATCAATGGTGCTGAGGTGGAGATGTTCGAGAGCTTCAAGTAGGAGTAAATATCACCAACAATCCATCCTGGTTCATCCACTTCGACACTATGGTCAAGAAAGTACACCAACACTACTACTTCCTCAGAAGGTTAAGGAGATTTGGCACGCCCTGTTGGACAACAACCTGGTGTTGTGTGATTTCTGACCTTGTCCAACCCAGTCCAACACCAGCACCTCTATATCACCACAAATACACACACACACACACACTCACACACACACACACACACTCTCACTCACTAATACATACACACACAAATGCACAGAGACAAACACACTCTCTCACTCACTGACACACACACACACACACACACACACACACACACACACACACACACA
>JAHRHZ010000063.1:61692333-61731053 GCA_024137785.1 Ginglymostoma cirratum | reverse complement strand
CACACACACACACACACACACACACACACACACACACACACACACACTCATGAACACAGTCTCTCACTCACACCAGCATACACACAGACTAACACACACACACAGGCACTAACACTCCCACACACTAACACACAGATGTTCTCTCTCATACACAGACACTATCACACACACTCAGTCATACTAACACACACACTCTCACTCACACTAAAGTGCGCACACACATACACTCTCATTCACACTTTTGAAGAGAAAATTGGCTTGATGGTCGAAGACAGAGGGTGGTGGTAGAGGGTTGTTTGTCAGACTGACAGCCTGTGACCAGCAGTGTGCCACAAGGATTGGAGCTGGGTCCACTGTTATTCTTCCTTTATATAAATGATTTGGATGAGAATTTAGGAGGTATGGTTAGTAAGTTTGCAGATGACTCTAAGATTAGAGGTATAGTGGAATATGTGAGAAAGGTTATCTGGGAATACAGCGAGATCTTAATCAACTGGGCCAGTAGGCTGAGGAATGGCAGATGGAGTTTAATTTAGATAGGTGCAAAGTGTTACATTTCGGTGGCTGAAACCAGGGTGAGATTTACACAGTCAATGGTAGGGCCCTGGGAAGTGTTATAGAACAAAGAGATCTAGGGGTACAGGTTAAAAGCTTCTTGAAAGTGGAGTCACAGGTAGACAGGGTGGTGAAGAAGGCTTTTGACAAGCTTGCTTTCATCAGTCAGAGCACTGAGTATAGGAGTTAGGTTGTCTTGTTGCAGCTGTACAAGACATGGTGAGACTACATTTGGAGTACTGCATGAAGTTCTGGTCACCCCACTATAGAAAGGTTATTATTAAACTAGAGAGAGTGCAGCAACGTTTTACCAGGATGCTACCTGGACTGGAAGGTTTGAGTTACAAGGAGATGCTGGATAGGCTGGGACCCTTTTTCTCCTGGAGCGTAGTTGACCTTTTAGAGGACTATAAAATCATGAGAGGCATAGATAAGGTAGATAGTCAACAGCTTTTCCCCATAGTAGAGGAATCGAAAACTAGAAGGTGTAAGTTTACGGTGACAGTGGAGAGATACAAAAGGGTCGAGACGGGCAACGTTTTCACAGAGAGGGCAGTGAGTGCCTGGAATGGGCTGCCAGAGGTAGCGACGGAGGCAAGTACGTAAGATTTGGAAAGATAGGGTTTGATTAGGAGTAGTCAGCATGGCTTCGTACGTGGGAGATCATGCTCACAAATTTGTTCAAGTTCTTTGATGAAGCAACCAGGAAGACTGATGAGCTCTACGTGGATTTCAATGAGGCCTTTGATAAGGTTCCACATGGTCGGCTGCTCTGGAAGTTTAGATCGCGTGGAATCCACGGAAGAGCTGGCAAATTGGATACACAATTGGCTTGATGGGTAATAGTGGAAGGATACTTGTTGGACTGGCAGTGTGCCTCAGGGGTCAGTACTAGGCCCATTGCTGTTTGGTATCCACATCAATGATTTGGATGAGAATATATGAGGCATAATTAGTAAATTTGCGGATGACACTAAAATAGGTGCTATCGTAGACAGTGAGGAAGTTTATCAGAAATTGCAGCAGGATCTTGATCAGCCAGGGAAGTGGGTCGAGAAATGGCAAATAATGTTTAATGTAAATAAGTATGAGGTGTTGCATTTTGGAAAGTCAAATCAAGGTAAGAGTTTCATGGTGAATGGTAGGGTCTAAAGGAGTGAAGTAGAACAGAGGGACCTTGGACTTCAGGTGCACGGCTCTCTGAAAGTGGAGTCACAGGTAGACAGGGCAGTGAAGATGGCTTTTGGCACACTGACCTTCACCAGTCAGGTACTGGGTATAGAAGTTGGGAAGTTATGTTGCAGTTGTACAGAATGTTGGCGAGGCCGCACTTGGAGTATTGTGTTCAGTTTTGGTCAACTTGCTATAGAAAGGATATTATTAAACTGGAAAGGGTGCAGAAGAAATTTACAAGGATGTTGGCAGGACTCAAGGGACTGAGTTATAGGGAGAGGTTGGGCAAGCTAGGACTATTTTCTTTAGCGTGTAGGAGACTGAGAGGGGATCTTATAGAATTGTATAGATCATGAGAGGCATGGATAGGGTGAATGTACTTTTTCCCAGGGTTGGGGAAATTGAGGATTGGAGGGTATCAGTTTAAGGTAAGAGGGGAAAGAATACATGGGAACCTGAGGGGCAACTTATTTTACACAGAGGGTGGTACACATATGGAACGAGCTGCCAGCGGAAATGGATGATGCAGGTATATTAACAACATTTACAAGGCATTGGGATGAATACATGGAAAGGAAAGGTTTAGAAGGATATGGGCCAAGTGCAGGGAAATGGGGTTAGCGTGGATGGACATTTTGGTCAGCATAAACCAGGTTGGGTCGAAGGGCCTGTCTCTGTGCTGTAACTCTATGACTCTATGAGTACAATTTTGTCATTGAAGAAACATTTGGATAGGTACATAGATGAGATAGGTATGGAGGTGTATGGAGGACTATGGGCCAAAACACATGCAAATGAGACTAGATTAATTGTGAAAACAGAGCGGCGTGGACAATTTGGGCTGAAGGGCCTTTTTCTATGCTGTAACCTCTATGACATTAATGCACACACGTTCTCATTCACACACATATAGAAACATAGGCACTAATACACATACGCGCGTGCGCGCACGCACACACACACCGAGTGATATACGTGCACTAGCCGTTACACACACACCATTACACAGACTCTCAGTTATACACCCACACATTCACTCAAAAACACACAGACTCACACCCACACACACACAAACATATACACAGACTCACATGCACATTGACACATACATGTAACAGCTGGACTCACCATTGCATAGTAATTGCTGTTCACCATGATTGGTCCACGTCCTCGAAGATAGACATACTCCTCCCACCAATCACTGACCTGTCCGAGAAGGTCAAAGCGGACAGTGTTACACGTTCCTGTCCCACACTTTTACTACAGTCGATGGTGCCTAACCCCTTACCCTGACAGCCTGCTGTACAGACACCAAGCAGACTCAGGTACCTCACCCTGAATCCTGAGCCCAGCTAACAGGATGAGGGGAAGGCTGTTCCACAGGAATCCAAAATGCCAGTGCTCAAGTCTGGGCTGGAGGTTCCAGCTCCAAATAAGATCCAAACAGTGCACTAACTGGGAAAGTGGGCGAGAGAGAGGAAGAGAGGGGTGGGTAGAGAGCGAGAGAGCAAGCGAGAGTGAGAGAGAGAAAGAAGACAACGAAGAAAAAGAGATGAGGCTGTGACAGGAGCTGCTGGATTGAGTTAGGCGAGGGGAGAATGGGAGTGTCAGGAAGGTTCTGTAGCCTGCTGATAGAAACTCAGACTCTACAGTGTGAGATACCAATGGACTGTGGCCATTCACAGCTCAAGCTGCTTCAGGAACAGGTACCAGCCCATGCTCACCCTGTCACAGCAGCTGGCTGGGGGGGGGGGCAGGGGGCACAAAGGGAAATGCCAGAGTTGAACCCAGAAGTGGGCAGTGGGTCTTCTGGAGGATACTGCCTGCTCACTCAGAGGGTGGGGTGGGGGCAGGTGGTGGGAGAGCTGTTAATGACTGTGGCTATCCAAGTGCAGTCACCCAGAGCCCCAAGCCTGGGCTTGGGGACCAGGGCACAGGCTGACCAATAACGAGAGAGAGTCTGACCCTCACACTCGCTGCATTCACTCACATAGTTAGTGGCCCACCATGATTTCAGCTTCAGATACCACTGCAGCCTCGGCGCTGTTTTCATCTCAAAGTCCCGAGCGAGTGCCTGCATCCGCTTGAATTTCTCCTCATCCAGAAGTGGCTGCACTGACTCCAGGTACTAGAGAGAGCAAACAGTGAGTCAGTCTCAGCAAATTCCATCCACATCACTGCCCAATATTACATCCCCATCCTTACAGCTTACTGGTGTCACTGTGGTCCACAGAGGATCACTGCTTTCATCACTGGCAATTCTGCTGTGATCTCTGTGGGGGTCACTGGCAATCACCTCATGATCGCTGGTGATCCCTGTGAAATCTGTTGGGAGCATCGACAATCCGATGGTGATCACCTGTTGACCAGTGCTGGGATCAGAGGGTTGATCCCTCTGTGATCTCGACTGGTACCGCTGGTGATTCCACTGTGATCTTGGCCAGGATCCCTTGTGATCCTGCTGTGATCAAGACCACCCCTCAGATCTCAGTTGCATCACCGTTGATCCCTCTGTATTCTCTGCTGGGATTACTAGCAATCCCACTATGATCTCTGCTGGGATCACGGTTACATTGCTTCTATCACAGAGTGAGCAGACACCCTGCTGTCCCTGAGCTCATGGACAGGCAGGGCCTATCGCAGACTGGGCAGGGGAGTTTTTTTTAATTTGGTCATGGATGTGGACATCACTGGCTGGGCCAGCATTTACTGCCCAAAGCTAATTACCCTATGGCAGTTAAATGATCAACCCCATTGCTGAGAGTTTGGAGTCACATGTAGGCCAGATGGCGCAAGGACGGCCACTGTGGTTGACAGCTGTGTCCAACTTATTTCCCATGCTTCTGCACCCCCACGCCCCCCAACTCGTTCCCTTCACTTCCACAACAGCGATAGGATGCCCCAAGTCCTCAAATACAACCATCCCAGCAACATCCACATCCTACGGATCTTTTGCAATTATTTCCATCACCTCCAGTGACATGCCTTCATCAGACACACATTCCCCTGCGCTCCCCTCCCTTGTCAGTATTCTGCAGGGACCATTCCTTCTGAGAGACCCCAGTCTGCTCCTCCTCCAAATTCAACACTTACATAGCACCTTCACCAGCTGGTCACTGTGAAACTGAACCCTGATCAATCCAAACACACAGTGCCCAGTGCCTGTCACTGTGATACTGAACCCTGTTCAATCTACAAAAACACACACACACACACACACACACACACCGTTTCACACGGTCAGGAAGGAGAGATCACATCTGGAATGAGACACAGTCTGACTGAGTGTACAGTTCAGGCAATGTAGAGGCACTGTGGGAATTTGGTGCAGATGGGATGAGGTTTTTCAGTTCCTAGTTTATGAGGTCTTTCTCCAGGCTAAATTGAAGCCCCAGGATCGGGGTATGCAGCACTAAAGAAAGAGTGAAATCACAGGAAAACCGAGTTCATTGGTTGGTAGGTAACAGCTAATAGTTTGATTTTCTATCATTGGTTCCTTTCTGATTAAAGGTAAATAGGAGATATATTTACAGATTACAAACTAAAAGACCAGTAGAAAACGGAGATGCATGCCAGGCGATGTGTTGTAACTGCATGACGCAGGAGCTGTGAATCTCATTGTGGTTCATCGTGACCATCTTTGTAGCAAGTGATAAAAGCTGTGATACTGAGAACAGGCTGATGTTGGGGTGAAGTTTTGGTTGACACTACTGGTATCACATACCCTCCTCATGGTGTCCTTCACTGATGGCACAGGCAATCGGGGCAGAGACGTCTGGAAACTGTTCATCAGGGGCTTGCGGCCAGAGAATATTTTCACCAGCAACTGTGAGGACAAGAGAAGATAACAGGCAATGAGGAATCAGGGCACAAAAAGGCAGGAAGAAGCTGGGAACAGTGCCCAGATCAAACAATGTCTAGATCAAAGTGTGCAAGGCATGACCAACACAGTTGTGTACCACTGGTAACACGTGTCACTTGCTGCAATGTTGAACTGAACAGCTCTCTTGGAGCTATATGCAACTTCATCACCCTCAACCGTTGACTTTTTGAGGTCTCCTGCCCTAAACAGGTCTTGATGCCTGGAGCACCGGATGCCAAGGGCCACACAGATGGCAGGGGCTGGTTTCAGCAGCATTCTCTAGGAAAGAACATCAGTGTAAAACCTACACTGATAAAACCTTTAGTTCACTCAGGGCAGTGACTTCAAAGGAATTCAGAGATTCACATATATATATTAATTAATTAAAGCCTTCTAACTGATTAAAGATTTAACACCATCTTGGGTTTGTTTAGTACATCATCATCAGTGGTGTGACCCTTTGATCTTTTACTGTACATTTTGCATCTGATAGTACCTCTCCCACTAACACCTGAGGAAGGAGTAATACTCCAAAAGTTTGTGTTTTCAAATAAACCTGTTGGACTATAACCTGGTGTAACCTGGTGTTGTGTGATTTCTGACCTTTCTTCACCTCCACATCATGGCTTTCTGAAAGAACAAGATGCCCCAAAGCAGGTCTGTATCTGTCTCGGACTCTGAGGAGGACTAACGGGAATCTGTTTGGACAAAACCAATGGGGAGATGGAGAGGAAGAGACCCCAGTCTGCCTTGGGTTGGGGAAACATTGATTATCCCAAAGCCAGAGAATGATTTTACTTACCATCCAGAGTTTGACATGGGGCGGTGGTTTTCCGTGTTCAATAAACATCCAGCCATGATAGGAGAGCAGCAGTTTGAGAGTCTGCCGCATTGTGAAAACCAGGGCAAGCCAGAGAGCTGTGCCAAACAGCAAAGCACTGAGAACACTTTCAGTCTGATTCGACAGGTAACCACTGAGAAAGGGACAGGGATACACACCGTTAGAATGTCACCCAAACACAATCCACATGACAACCAGCTGGAGAGTTTGGTGTGTTTCGGTCACCTACTTGGTGGGAAGGTGATCTCTGATCTTGTCAATCATTCCCAGGGAGGGATCCATCCGTGCATACGTTGTCGCGATCACTGCAACCACCACGAAGAGCCAGCTGGAGGGGCTGGCTGGGTAAACTCCAGTCAGGATACCATTCTACAGGGACAGACACACAGCATGGCACTCAGCAGGGGAAAAGCAGAGTTAAAATCCATTCCACCTCCCACCCTACCCCACCCCTAACCCCCCCACACATACGTACACTTTCTTTTCTGCCCAGAGCCCTAACGCAATGGTTCGCCACAGCTGACACATTCTCCCACCCCCACCCCCCCAACCCCCAGCACAGCCTAGCAGTGACCACACGATGGAGATGAGAAAAGCAGCTGAGCTGCTCACCATTACAGGGCTGTACAGCTTGACAAGTTTGCCTGCAGTTTCATCAGCATTGCTTTGGCTGTAAAGTGACTTTCGACAATCTCTGGTCCTGAAAGGTGCAACAGAACGTACAACAGTATCGCACAGGAATAGATCCTTTGGCCCCCAGTGTCTGCGTTAATCACGATGCTATTGTACACTAATCCCAGGTCCACGGTCCATAAGGTCCTACTTACTGCCTATTCATGTGTCTGTCTATATGCCTCTTAAACTTTGCTATCACACCTGCTTCTACCACCTCCTCTGGCAGCACCTACCACCCTCTATGTAAAAAACATTTCTCACACATCTCCTTTAAACTTTTCCCCTCTCGCCTTAGACCTATTTCCCTCATAGTTGGTATTTTTACCCTGGGAAAGAGATTCTGACTACCCACCCGCTCCATGCCTCTCTTAATTGTATACATTTCAATCAGGGTGGCCCTTAGCCTCTGACTCTC
This sequence comes from Ginglymostoma cirratum, assembly GCA_024137785.1. Taxonomy (NCBI): domain Eukaryota; kingdom Metazoa; phylum Chordata; class Chondrichthyes; order Orectolobiformes; family Ginglymostomatidae; genus Ginglymostoma; species Ginglymostoma cirratum. The sequence goes on along the minus strand of JAHRHZ010000063.1, from coordinate 61,723,532 downwards.
CGACTCTATGAAAATGATACAAGTTTGTCCAACCTGTCCTTATAGCTTTACCAGACAACATCTTGGTAAACCTTGATGCACCCTCTCAAAGACTCTACACCCTTCCTATAGTGTGGCAACCAGAAAAGCACACAATACACCAATATGTTATATCTGAAAGTATTCACTTCTTACAATAAGTGAAACACAATTGATTTCTATCCACCATGTGATACAACTTACCTTCAGACACAGTGCAGCACTCCCTCAGCACTGGACCCTCCAACTGTGTGGCACTCCCTCAGCACTGGGCCCATCTGACAGTGCAGCACTCCCTCACTACTGACCCTTGGACAATGTGACATGACAAAGTGCTAACAAAGCTGCTGCTCGATTGATTGTCAATCCAAAATTAACATCCTCTCAGTAACCACCATCTCTACTGTCTACAAGATGCACTGCAAAAATTCACCAAGGCTCCTCAGACAGCACCTTGCAAATCCACATCCACTTCCATCTAAAAGGATAAGGGCAGCAGATACGTGGAAACATCACCACCTGCAAGTTTCCCTCCAAGCCACTCACCATCCTGACTTGGAAATATATCATTCCTTCACGGTCACTGAGGCAAACTCCTTCTGAAAGGTCAGATGGGTCAGCGTCCAACTCATGGACTGCAGTGGATCAAGGTGGCAGCTCACCACCACCTCTTCAAGGGCAACTACGGACGGGCGATAAACGCTGGCCCACACAGTGCTACCTACATTCCACGAACAAATGGAAAGAACTTCTTTTACAAAACCGCTGTTTGTCATAAATAGTTCACTCCATCATGAACCAATGATCTAGTATGATTTGCCGTTCCCATTGATAATCTGAGCTGTTTGCCTGGCTGAGGTTTGGATTGCTGAGTCAGCCTGTGATCCAGGATCCAAAGCGAATTGTTTCACAGCCTAGTCTTGAAGAGAAAGAGCCGCTGCTGTGAGAGTCAGGCTGATTGAGATGAAGGTTTCTTTCTAGCTGGAGATACCGTGTGGCATCAGTAAGCTGTGTGAAAGCTGGGGGTTCAATCTACCCCAGACTCGGATGGTCCCACTGAACTAGTTAACAGGAAGAGCCCCCACTCTCCCCAGCCCCGGGTGCCCACCCTGTATCGGCAGATCCTCTTCTTCCATGAGCGCAGGCCAGACAGATAGACCTGTTTCAGAGCCTCGTGGCTCAGGTGTAAGTCAATGCCATCCGGGGTGACAGTGAACTGAAAGGCCACAGCCTGGTGAGCTTCTGCCATCCCTGCTGGCTAAAGCTGAAAAAGAAAGCACACAAAGCGTTACTATTCACAATGAACATGACCAGCTCTCAGCTCCTCTACATCCTCGTCTCACGCATCACTGGCTCATACAAGTGGGCACAGTGGGGGAGGGATAAGAAGGTGGCAGAGTGGAGATCAAGGTGAGCTGGCAAGGGGAGGAAGGGACACCGAGCAGCCCTGGAGGGATGAGAGAGTGAGGCACAGGCAGGGAGGCTGTGTGGGGAACTCTGTGAACAGGGCTGCACTGTGTCATGCTCCTATTGCTGTCCCAGAGGACAGGTACAACAACACAGCACAGAGTAGCAGCTTCCAATCTCAGAATCTCATTTGGTCGGCCGTGCAGTGAATGCTGAGAAGTGACTGGAGGTCAACTAGGACAAGGTGTTCCACTGCTCTTGATTTACTAAAGTATGGAGTCAGTAACAAAACAGTAGTGAATGTACCACATGTTGAAGGGACTGAATATTTCTGTATGTCCATGATCCATCTCCACTTCATTCCACCACGACCATACCAACTGTTCTGAAACAACCCGCTCCTTTGGCTGACATAAGCCCCTTCCCTCACAGACCCCTCCTCACTCACAGCCCCTTCCCCACCCTTCACAAACCGCTCTCACATGGCCCCCTCCCTCTTCCCTCCTCCCTCACAGCCTCCTCTCTCTCGCTCATCAACCGATTTTGAAAAACAACCACAATTCATTATTTTGCAATTCAACCAGTTCTCATGTTTCAGTCTAATGTTATGGAAAACATCTTTCACTGAATCATTTAACCCAACTTTTTCCTTGGGAGAAGATCATCCTTTCTCAGTGTTTTAACCAAAATCTGTCAGTGCCCTGCACTATTAAGTCAAATCCAATACACCCAGTGCCCCACACTGTAAACTCAACACTGTTACCCCTCACGGGGGCCTGGGTGTAGTGTGATATTTACCAGTTACCCCTCACGGGGGCCTGGGTGCAGTGTGATATTTACCCGTTACCCCTCACTGGGGTAGCGTACTGGAAATCCAGCCCCCCTAAGTTGTCACTAAGTTAAAAGTTGTATAAACCAAAACTCTAACGCCTTTTAAAAGCCCCATTTACACACACACACACACAGAGAAAAGAGACACAGGTGTTACAGATGGAGGAGCGTGGAACAGTGAAGGCAGATCTGTGGTCTCTGTTCACAGGGTTGCTGAGATGGTTCTTAAGCTTCTTGTGCTAATCAGAATGTTGTTTCTCGGTCTTCACTCTCTGGACATTTCCACTGGTTTACAGGAGACACAGGGGACCTGTTCACACTTCCAGAATGGTCTCTGACTTCTCAGTTAAAAGTCACAATTTGCAATAACTTCTGAACTAAAGATAAACTGTTTTCCTTCAGGATTAGAATGGCTTTTACTGTAGAGAACAGAGAGCGCTCCTGAGCTGCTGGAAGTCTGATAATTTCTCTATATCCTATTCAGAGTCACAAGCTGTTCAGTTACACAAGATCCAATCAATTAACTTTTGGAAGGCAGAAGGCCTTTGTCATTGATAACTGGTCACTAGTTCTTAGACCAGTTTACTTGGAATAGCCAAAGTTCCATCTGTACAAGAACTGTGGATGCTGTAAATCAAAAACAAAAACAGAAATTGCTGGAAAAGCTCAGCAGGTCTGGCAGCATCTGTGGAAAGAAATATCAAAGTTAATGTTTCAGATCAAGAACTGAAGAAACAGTCACTTGAGCTGAAATGTTAACCCTGATTTCTCTCCATCTGTATACAACTATCAGCTCTATCTTGTCCGTAGCCGCAATTCAACCAATGATTTGCAATGAGTGTCATCTTACTCACTTTCAAAATTTGCTGCACTCCTCCAGCAATCCTTGTTCTTTTTAAAATCACAATTCTTTCCCCGTTTCAGTCCACAATTAAAAATACAGAGAAGTAAAAAGATATGGACTTTACAACTTTCTCTAGGAGGGGTGCAGTCTTTCAGATTGTACCAGGAGCAGCTGCAGAAACAAAGCCTGAGCTGCTTGAAGTGAACCTTCAATGAAGCGAACCTTCAATGAAGCAGCTTCCATGTTTCATTGGAACAAACAGCCCTCAAACAGTGAAGGATTTAGCTTGGGGTTAGTTTTGTCATTTGGTAGCAGACTACTGTCAGGCAGAGACAGAGCACTGTATACTCACAGAATGTGTGGTTTTTAAAGCCACTCTCTTAAAGGTAAGGTACACATACCACACCAGCTACTGAGGATCTGAGCGCTCTCTGAGAAGGAGAAAGAGCAAGAGGCAGAGGTAAGGTTCAATTTCCGAATGGGGCAGCTTATTTAAAAGTACCTTTGTGATGTGAACTCCCAGTTCCTGAGAACTGGGGAACCTTTAAGTTGCTGAGTAAATGATGAACTGTTGACAAGTTCCTGTTAACCTAGATGGACTGAAAACCACCAGGTCTGTGGATCAGCAAACTGCACCCTGTGCCTTCCTTGAAGACATGAAAAGCAGGTATTGAACAAGTTCAAGTCTAACCTTGCTTTGCTGCTACCTGGATCCTTCCTGACGTTAACCTGTTCTTGCTGCGGGGATTGAGAGAATGAACTTCACACTCAGTCAATCACTACCTCCAAACTCAGTGACTCCAAAGTTCAGTGTGTGTTGGATATTTGAACACAATCTGCCTTTGCACTCACTGACCCTGAAGTTAAGCTAGCCTTCACCAATCAGAGTGAAGCAGCTCCCATTTCCACTGAAGAGATTCGAGTTGAACAGTCTCGCCTCCAGGCCTGAGTTCGGAGATTGCGTGCACACAACAAACGTCACCGTTTCATGAAAGGTACAATAACATTCGGGCAAAGAGCAAGGAAACAAACTTTCACCGTCATTCTTGATCCAGTGACACGGAGGGAGGAGCGAATGTAGGTAAGTCAGCAAAGATTTTCAAACACTTTCCTTCCTGCTCGAGTGGGAGTCATATTCACAGCCCTTGAGTTAAAGCAGAACATAGTGACGGTGAGGAAGGAAGAGATGTCGAAAAGCCGGTTTCCGTAGAGAACCTCAACCAGGCCGAGAAGGAGCTGTCAGACACCGGGTGAGGACCGCTCAGGCATGTCTGAGGGTCCCGTCATAGCCCTTGGGGCGAGGTGGGGTGTGTCCTGAGATTACTTTGACAGGCCAAACATAACGGGATCCTCATAAGACTTATCATAGTCAGAGAGAGAGGACTTGGAGGAACCAATCCCACATGGGAGTATCTTTGAGGGGCCTACCACAGAGATGGAAACCGGTTATAGGAGGGATCCATTCACTCCTAGGCCAGCATTTATTACCCATCCCTAACTGCCCTTGAACTGGAGGGGGTTCTCAATGGGCTATTTCAGAGAGCAGTTAAGAGTCAACCAAATTGCTGTGGGTCTGGAGTCACGTGTGGGCTAGACCGGGTAAGGATGGCAGACTTCCTTCCCTAACGGATAATAGTGAACCACTTTTATGATCATGGAGACTAGTTTTATATTCCGAGATAACAAGGTGTAGAGCTGGAATGAACACAGCAGGCCAAACAGCATCATAGGAGCAGGAAGGCTGACGTTTCGGGCCTAGACCCTTCACGGTTTTACATTCCGATTTACTTTGGATTTTTCACCTGGCCATTCCCCTACCTGTATTTGCCAGTGCACCTGGTTTACTACTTAAGGCCAGTACCACCCCCCAACAGAGCATGTCAATTTGCAGTGATAATCCCTTACGGACTGCAAAAGGAGTCAGGATAAGCAGAGGACAGAAGTGAAGGACATGTTTCGGATAATGCAGAGGAACACCGCTCACAGCCAGCCATTGACAACTTGGAGAGATTCCCAAATGGAGCAGTGAGGGCAGGACTCATCATGAGGGTCGACAGGCTGGCTGCCTGGGAGGCTCAGATTAATTGGAGATCTTCCCTCATCACAATGCGTTGTGCAGAGACTGATAAATAATGAAACCTCATACTGTGTCCAGGACAACAGTTCAGAAACATTCAGATCAAAGCACACCATTGCCCTGAGTGCTGGTCTAAATGGTGCTACAGCACTTTCACGTGACATTCTACTGTCCGATTTCAACATGTCAACTTGCTTTCATTCACAACACGCATCAAAAACAACCGTCACTGCAGAGAAAAATGCACTTCCACATCAAAACAGGCTCCAGGTTCAATAACCGAATGCTTAGCTTTGTAAATAAGGCAGCGAATCAGCGCGCAGATCACATAGAGGTAGCAGATCCGTAGTTCAGTGTCCTCCTAGGGACAGCGTCAGCAATGATCTAACATCCCCACCCCCACCCCCACCCCCACCCCATACACAAAATCTCCAACACTTCAATATAAACCAGAGACACGAGCACAAAACTCACACCTCAGCTCCAAATAAGGTTTGAAATTTGAAAACTGACAGAAAGCACATCACATTCAAATTGGGCAGAGTATCTGATGGGAATGATGTAGTGATAGCTTTATTCTGTATCTAATCCTGTGCCGTGCTTGTCTTGCAAGTGTTTGATGGAGACATGGTAGAGGAAGCTTTATTTTGTATCTCACCTCGTGCTGTCCCTGTCCTGGGGTGTTTGATGGAAACAGGGTAGAGAAAGTTTTACATTCAGCTTAAAAAGAGTAGAGAGACCTTTATTCAGCATATACGTTTGTACTGTATTTTTTTCATGGAGTTTGATGATGACTGTGTAGAAAAAGCTTTACTTTAATTTTAAAAGAGTAGAGAGTGCTTTACTTTTTGTCTTTGAAAGTGTAGAAGGAGCTTTACTGTATGTATAACCCCATACTATCCCTGTGTTGGGAAGTATTTGATGGGGTCAGTGTGAAGAAGTATTTAATTTCAGTTTAGTAGAGAAAGCTTTCCTGTGTATCCTACCCTGTGCTGTTTGGTGGGGACGGTGCAGTTTCTGACTTTCTGTTTAAAAAGAGCAGGGGGAGTTTTACACTGTGTCTAGTCTAATCTAATCGACTGGACAGGACAGAAAGAGGCCATTCTGCCTTCCGTCCCTGTGTCAGCTATATGTACTCTTCACACTGACCATTGTGCATTTGCTTATCCTCCAAGTTTCGGTCCACTCGCCCCTGATATTAACAAGGAGTAGACCTGTCCGGCAGCTCTTATCTACATAACTCTCTGTGTAAAATGACTGCTGCTGAGCTCAGCGCTGTCTCTGGGGCTCACAGCAAATGCCATTTTGGAAGGAGCTGTCAGAATAGGCTCTGTTATACTGGAAAAAGCTGTCGAAGTAGGCTCCATTATTATTTATTGTGGGTAGAGGCTCTGCAGTGAGACTGGGGTGGGGTGTGGGAAAGAGTGATAATCGATTTACTGCTTTCCTCAGACTCAGAGTCCAGAACACGACAAATAGGGGCCTTGCCCCTCCTCCCAGGCCATGGTGTCATCATTTGCCTGAGGAAGTAGGTGAAAAGTCAGGCCTGCGTGTTGTGTCAAATCATACACTTACCAGAATCCCGAGGATCCTGCTGTCAGCAGGCAGGGACAGCTAGAGCACAGGAGCTTCGCTCAGTAATCGTTTTCTCTCAGGGACAATATGATCTATCTTCCTGCAATTGAAGAGCGCAGAACATTCCTTTTTCACCCAGGGTTTCAGCCAAACAGAGCAGAGACAAGTCGCCCTCGGTGACTGCGCTGCATACCGTCCTGGAATTGGTTTGCAGTCAGCTGAGTATTTGCCTGTGAATGGACAGGATGCTGCACCGCGCTACAAACAGGAAGCGCCAAACACGCCGCTTTTCTATAAATACAGCAGAGCTGCCAGCTGACAGAGCACGTCATGACGACCAAAACTAGTTGGTTTCATCTCAGCACAGCTCCAGCTCAAAGTAATTCAGCAAAGCTCTCATCTGACGGGCAAATAAATATCAAGGCACTGCCCAGTACAGCAACGGCAATGGAGTGGGAGCAGCAGAGATAGAGTGAAAGACGCACACAAGAGCAGACAGACAAAGAGAGAGAGAGAGTTAGAGAGAATAACACCGGAAGAAAGAGACAATAGCAGAGAAAGAGAGAGACAAAAACAGACAGAGCCAGAATATTACACAGGTAGAGGGAGAAAATAACAGATAGGGAGGGATAATCACAGACGGACAGAGGGAGATGCATGTAAGTCAGAGGGAGAGCGAGTAGAACAGAGTGGGTGTCAATGAAAGGTAAAGAGAATGACTGTTCAATAGAGAGAATGTATAACAGAGGGACAGCAACAGAGAATTACAGACAGAAAGAGACACGACAACAAAGAGGGTATAAACAGGCAGAGAGGGAGTCAGTAACAGAGAGAGAATAACAGATAGAGAAAGACAATAATAGGGAGGGAGAATCACAGACAGAGACACTCATATGATAACAGATGGGGGAAAGAGACTATAACAAACAGACAAGGAGTCAGTAACAGACAGAGAGAGAATAACAGATAAACACAGAGAGAGAAACAGTAAAACAGAGTGAGACAGAGACTAACAGTCAGTGAAAGAAAGAATAACAAGACGACAATAGAAAAAGAGAGAATAACAGACACAGAGAATAACACAGACAGAGAAAGAAAATAGCAGAGAGAGTAACAAAATAAAAGGCAGAGAGGGAAATAAAATCAAAGATGGACAGAGAGAAAAAGAGACAGAGACACAGGCAATAACAGACAGAGAGAGAGGTAACAACAGAGAGGGAGAAAAGCAATAACAGGTGGACAGTAACAGAGAGAGAGAGATTAACAGTTTTGGGAGAGAGAGAGGCAAAAAGAGATAGAGAGAGGAAATAACAGATAGACAGAGACTAACAGAGAGAGGGAGACAGACAGAGAGGCAGTAATAGACAAAAAAAGGAGAATAACAGAGAGACAGTGACCATAACAGACAGGGAGAGAGAATAACAGATGGACAGAGAGAGATAGAGAGAGAGACAGGCATGCAATAATAGACGGAGAGAGAGAGAATAACAGACACAAAACTAGAGAGACAAAAACAGACAGATAGGGAGAGAGAATAACAGACAGATGGAAGAGAGTGAGAAAGAAATAATAATAAAGTGAGAGAGATAATATCAAACACACAGACAAAGAATAACAGACACAGATACAGAGAGAAAGAGAGAATATCAGACAGACAGAAAGAGACAATAACAGAGAGGGAATAACAGGCACAGAGTGAGAAAGAATAACAGAGAGAGGGAGAGAGACACACACTTGTGATCTATACAGAGGGAGACAGAGTATGACAGATGGAGAGGGAGTCAATAAAAGAAAGAGGGAAACAAAGATGTACAATAATAGCGAGAGGGAATAAGAAACAGCCAGAGAGAGAGCCAATAACAGACAAAGAGAGAAACAACAGAGAGACTGACTATAACAGATAGGGAAAGAGAAATAATAGACAAGCAGAGAGAGAGAGAGAGACAATACCAGAGAAAGAGAGAGAATAACAGATGGACAGATAGAGCAAGAGAGAGAGATACACACACACACACAATAACAGACAGATGGAGAATAATAGGCAGAGAGAGGGAGACAGTAATGGACAGAGAGACAGAGAAAATCAGAGATGGATAGATAGAGATATACAGACAGAGGGAGAGAGTATAACAGATAGACAAAAACAGAGAGCAAGTAAGAATAATAGACGGACTGAGTGAGAGAGAGAGACAATAACGGACAAAGAGTAGGAGAATAACAGAGAGATAGAGACAAAAATAGACACACAGGGGACAGACAGAGAGAGAGAGAAAATAACAGAAGCTGAGAGAAAGGAAGAATAACAGAAGCAGAGACAATAAGAGAAAGAGAAAGAGGCAGATAGACAGAAAGGCAATAACAGACAGAGAAACAGAGAGACAACAGACAGTGAAAGACAATAACAGAGAGAGAATAACAGAGGGAACAACAGACAAACACAAAGGGAGAGAGAGATTGACTCACACTAGCAAACAGTTCAAAAAGCACACAATTTATAGACAGTCAGTCAATGTGGTGTTTTATAAATTCCTACTTTTAGAAACAAAACCAGTCTGACTCCAAACCAAAACACAAACAGATTCTGAACAAGGCCTCACACCTAACTAGCATCGTCTGACCTAAAAATGTCACCTCTTCTTTACACTGATAAAACCTTTAGTTCTCTCAGGACAGTGACTTGAAAGGAATTCAGGGATTTACATATAAATATTAATCAATTAAAACTTTCTAACTGATTAAAGATTTAACAGCATCTTAGGTTTGTTTAGTGCATCCTCATCGGTTGTGTGACCTTTTTTTTGAGCTTTTACTTATAAATTCTGTGTTCTGTGTGCTCCTTTCTCACTAACACCTGACAAAGGAGCTACGCTTTGAAAGCTTGCATTTCAAATAAACCTGTTGGACTATAACCTGGTGTTGTGTGATTTTTGACCTTGTCCATCCCAGTCAAACATGAGCACCTCCACATCGAAACAGGGAGAGAGACAGAGGCTACAACAGAGATCGATTTTGCCAGATAGAGCAAGAGACAGTAACAAACAAATGGAGTCATACAGCATAGAAACATACCCTTCAATACAACTCGTTCATGTCAACCTGGTTTCCTAAACTAAACTGGTCTCATTTGCCTGTGTTTGACAATTATCCCTCTAAATCTTTCCTATTCAAGTACCTAACCAAATGTCTTCTAAATGTTGTAACTGTACCTACCTCTACCACTTCCTCATTCCAGCTCATTCCATATATGAACCAACCACTGTGTGAAAAAGCTGCCTCTTAGGTCCCTTTGAAATCTTTGTCTTCTCAACTTAGAATTATGCCCTCTAGTTTTGAACTATCTTACCCTGGAGAAAAGACCTTTGCTGTTCATCTTATGTATGCCCCTAACGATTTTACAGATCACTATAAGATCACCCCTCAACTTCCGACACTCCTGTGAAAAACAGTCCCAGACTATCCAGCCTCTCTATAACTCAAACCCTCCAGTTCCAGTAACATCTTTTCTGCATCCTCTCCAATTTAATAATATCCTTCCTATAGCAGAACTGTGCACAGCACTCCAAAAATGGCCTCTCCAAGACAATAACAGACAGACTACAGAATTATAGCAGTACTGAATTATCGAATCCCAACAGTGCAGAATGAGGCCATTCAGCCCCTTGAGTCTGCATGAATCCTTTGAAGAGCATCCCACTTGGACCCCTTCCTTGACCCTCTAACACCCCACATTTTCCATGGCCAATCCACTTAACCTGCACATCTTTGGACTACGGTAGGAAACCAGAGCACCCAGAGGAAACCCATGCAAATAAAGAGACAGACAGTACTAGACAGAGAGGGAGACAAGAACAGACAGAGTGAGAGAGAGAGACAATAACAGGACAGAGAAACAACAACAGACAGAGGGAGCGAATAACTGAGACTGAGACGCAATAACAAACAGAGAGACAATGACAGAGAGAGAGAGAGAATAACATGCAGAGAGACAATAACAGACGCGGGGGGGTGGGTGTGCAGAGGGAGAGGCAAAAATACCTACACACAAATATATACGCACATATATTCAAAAATGCATATACACGCTCACACACAATAACAGATAGAGAGATAATAACAGACCCAGTGACAGAGGCAATAACAGACACAGAGAGAGAGAGAATTAGAGAGAGGGGCAGTGGGAGAGATAGACAATAACAGACAGTGAAAAAGGGAGACAATAACAGACAGACAGAGAGAGGCAGAAAGAGAAACAATAACACCTATATACACTCACATACAAATATACACAGACACTCAAAAATGCATATACATACACACACACAATAGGACACACATGCATATACACACTCATACAAACACTCACATATATATGTTCACAGATACACACTCATACACACACAGATACACTGATACATTTATGTGCCCATACATATACACATTGAAACACTGGTACAGGCACACACACAGGTTCACGTACACATAAATACTCACTCACACACCTACACATTTACACAATCATACACACACACTACATAAATCCACACAAATATAAACACACTCACACATACATATACACTCACTCACGCACACACACTCACAATCATATACGCCCAGTCTGTCTCTCACATATGCACACATACATGCAGACCTTACTACTTCCAAAGCACGCTGTTTGGTTAGAAAGGGTTGAGCAGTTGGATGAGTTTTGCTATTTCTATTAAGTTTGCCATTGCCTCTTCCTGCCACTGAGCTGTTCCCCAGCCTGAGTATGAATGCAGCAACAACCTCAGCCGAATGGTCCTACTAGTATATCAACCTGCCTTTTCACGGCACACGTGCGGATCACTGTATGTTTCGTACGCTCTAGCATTTTCTCCTGTATGCTCACTCCACCCAATGTTTCATTTCACTGAAATGGTATTGTCTCCAAGATAAAAAAAGTTCATCAAAAAGGCCAGATGGCAAAGACAAATGGTGTCTGGATGATAGCTGTTGTTTATTAGAAAGAAGCACGCCCCTGCGAAATACTGACACTAACATTGACCAGTGTTGTTAATGGAGGGGTGTAGAGCTAGTGGATGTTGGGGACCAAGTCACAGCATGAGGGACAATGCAGAAAGGAACTGGAGTTATTTAAACTGCACTGGGAAGGCACAGGGAGAAGGTGAGTCAGCAAAATCCAAGCAATACAAACAACTCAGCTCCAGTTACATGTAGATAACAAGGTGTAGAGCTGGATGAACACAGTAAGCCAAGCAGCATCAGTGGAGCAGAAAAGCTGACATTTTGGGCCTAGACCCTTCTTCAGAAATTGGTTACAAGTTACAAGTACACCACTTATATGTTCAGATTGAACAGCCAATATGGGCCACTCAGAGGGTAGAGACACCAAGGCACATCCAAACAGGGCATTCAGAGGGCAGAAACACCAAAGCACAGCCAATACAGAGGAACACAGAGGGCAGAGTCACCAACTTCCATCTGAGTTGTGAACTCAAAGGTACCTCTCCTCCTGTAGTCATGGGTTCATCTTGCGACCCCCTCCTCCCAATCTCTCCAAACCCCCCTCCTGTCAAACCCTCTGCATTGGTTCCTCATTCAAGGATAGGGATCTTTCCAGCTCAAGACACCCAGTTTTATCTTGTCTCACCAAATTATCAAAGCTGAGCTTCTCCAACCATTTCACGGCCTTGAGTAAACAATAAGGAAACTGCACTGAGTTCCACGTTTCAGCTTCAAATTGTGTAAAAATACAACAAACATACCTGGTACGTTCTCTGCATTATCCAAACTTCCACTTCTTTCATTTTCTATTCCAAAAAAATGCAGTCTTTGCAAGTTTTAGAATTTTTTATAATGCTGGAGATTTCTTAATTGGCAAATATTACTGACTGGAAAATCTTGCAGTCAACTCAGTTGGCTTTGATTGCAAGATTGGAGAGATTACAGAATGTAAGAATTTTTGATTTGAGATCTTCCTGATAGCTGGGGGTGGGGGTACTCTAGCTGACTGTAATATTTGAGATGTTTTGTTGATTGTACCAGGTTAATTGTTTCAAGAGATACCTAAAGCCCTACATGCCTCCCAGACATGCCTCCTCAGAGTTTGGCATCTCCCACTGTCTACCCTCAGAAATGATGACCGCTGGTTTCCAAGCACCGCTTAGGTATACAGTGCATATGACCACAGGAAGTAGGAACAGAAATAGGCCATTCAGACATTCAGCTCATCCAGTCCATTCCACCATTCAATAAGACCATGGTTGATCTGATCATCCTCAACTCCACTCTCCTGTCTTTTCCTTGCAAACCTCGATTCACTTCCTGATTAAAAATGTCTTTCTCCACCTCGAGTATGCTTAATAATGCTAGTCTCAACAGTACTCTGTGGTAAAGAATTCCACAGATTTACAACCCTCTGAGAGGAAAACATTTCTCCTCATCTCTGTCCTAAATATGCAACTCCTTATTCTGAGATTACACCCTCTGGTCCTCAACTGTCCCACAAAGGGAAAAAAACCTTTCCACATTTATCTTGTCAAGTCTCCTAAGAATCTTGTAAGGTTCAATGAGCTTGCCTCTCATTCTTCTAAACTCCAAAGCGTACAGGCCCAGCCTACACAACCTCTCCTCATAAGACAGTCCCTCCATACCTGGCATTGGCCTAGACAACCTCTTCTGGACTGTCTCCAATATCTTTCCTTAGGAAAGGAGTCCTGTCCACAGTATTCCAGCTGTGTCCTTGCTAATGGCTTGTAGTGTTTTAGCAAAACCTCCCTACTTAAACAGTCCATTCCCTTTGGAATAAAGACTTTCCTGTGGGGTACTCACTATCTCCTCACTCACTTGTTGCTTTGTTGTAGAGACAATGCTGTTGATCAATGGCTAAAGGTCACCAATGGTTTAGGATATAGATAGTAACAGATCTACCTCTGGCAGAAATTGTCTAGATCTGACCTGCAACCTGTCGAGCTTCTGGCCTCAGTTCCTCAGCCCATCCCCCAATCATATCAAACACACTTGCTTCTCATTTGGAGAGAACTGTTTGGAAACAAGAAAAGGTTGCTCCCAGTCAAATCCGAAGTAAAATTGCTCTGAACTATGTTATCAGTCGGACAGACCCTGCTGACGAATGTGAGAGCTTTTTGTTAATGCAGTCTCAGTGTGAGAAAGCCAGAAACAGATTGACAGCTAACCAGGCTAAACCAGGAATGTCAACCTTTAAAGCAATTCTTACCATTTCATATTCTTCAAACTATGCTTTTCTTCATTGGTAAATGAGGATAAAAATAATTTGACATCACAATATGATAATCACCTACCGGTTAATAGCAAGTAGCAAAGAAACACCTTAGAATCACTAAATAGTGCCTATGACAAGCGATGACCCACTACGATGTGGTCTGCTGTTATATAAGCTTAGCTGCCAGAACACCGGTTAACTGTGATGTCCCAGATATCTCATAGCACTGTACCAGTAGCTGCACACACAGCCACTATCCCCAATTGTATAACTCTGCATTGCTTCATATGGGATATAAGCACCATTCTTAAGACCTGCATTTGTATTTCCCCATCCCTAACAACCTTGAATACAATGATAATGAGTCAGCTGCAGTCTGTCTACTGATCTTACAACTTTGCTTTAAGTTTAATTTATTTTCCTTTCATAAGGTACCAGCTATCCTCCTGGTTGTGCTGATTAAGGAGGGAGAGAGTAATCAGGAGTCAAATGGCAGACTTAACAGCTTCCCAGTCAATACTGTCTATTCATTTTATTACAGTCGGGATTAGAGACTGGTGTGTACCAGCTTCCAGGAGCTTGTTGTAACTACCACTGGAATTAACATACTAGTTCCAAACAGGTTAATGCCACAGGTAAAAGTGAACTGAGAAATGCCCAGCCAAAGTGCTACTTGCACTGTCAGCTATAATACTTGGGTTAATCACAGTAGGAGAGAAAAAGAACAGTTATCTATCAACATTCAACCAGTGTGATCAATCTTCATTTCACTCAGTCAAGTATGTGTGTGTGTGTGTGTGTCTGTGTGTGTGTGTACCTGACTCTTTGTGTCTGTGTGTGTTTGTATATGTGTATCTGTGTATGTGTGCATGCATGCATGTGCGTGGCTGTGTATGCATGTATCTATATGTGTGTCTATCTAGGTGTGTCTGTTTGTGAGTCTGTGTGTGTGACTATTCATGTGTCTATGTGTGCGTGTGTATGTTGGACTATGTGTGTCCATGCATGTTTGTATGTGTGTATCTGTGTGTGAGTGTCTGTGTATGTATGTTTCTGCGCATTTGTGCATGTCTGTGTATGAGTGTCTATGTTTGTGTGTTTGTATGTATGTATCTATGTGTATCTGTGCTTGTCTGTATTATGTTTCTGTAACTGAGTGTGTGTGTGTGTGTGTGTGTGTGTGTGTGTGTGTAAGCCAGAGGTTTGGGCAAGTTTTAACAACCAACAAAACACAACCAAAGAAAATAAAGAGGGAAAGAGGGAGTAAACTGAGGGCCAGCTAAAAAGTAATATTGGAATGACATTAGGAGCTTCTTTAAATAAATAAAAAAGAAGAGAGAAACCAAAGTGAATTTGGCCCTTAGAGAATGAAGCTGGAGAATTATAATGGGAAAACATGGAAATGGCAGAGAAATTGAATAAATGCATTGAATTAGTCTTCACAACAGGAGAAACCTAGCAGCACTCCAGAATTAATAATTCATCAAGGGGTCAAAGAAAGAGTGGAAATAAATACATAACTACCACTAGAGAAAAAGAAACTAATGGGCTAAAGACCAATTGGTCCCCGGACGTGATTAGATATTAAAGAAAGTAGCTGCAACAATACTATTGCACTTGTAGTAATCTTCCAGGAATCATTAGGTTTGGGGAAAGTTCCAGAAGATGGAAAAACTGCCATTGCAATATCTTTGTTCAAAAAGGGAAGAAGACAAAAACAGATAAATACAGGCCAGTTTGCGTAACATTTTTTATTGGAAAATGTTAGAGTCCATTGTAAATGGTCTATTGGATAGAGAATTGGCTGATGGGCAGGAAACAGCGAGTGGGGAATAAGGGATTCTTTTACAGTTTGGTGACTTGTGACCTGTGGGGTTTCAGAGGGAACAGTGCTGGGCCCACAACTGTTTTCGTTATGTATTAAGGACTTGGAGAGAGGAAGTGAATATACTGTAGCTAAATTTGCAGACAACACAAAAATTGGTGGAAAGGCAGGTTTGAGAGGGATACAAACAATACACAAAGGAATATCGATAGGTTAAGTAAGTGGGCAAAAAGTTGGCAAATGGAGTACAATGTGGGAAAATGTCAAACTGTTCATTTTGGAAGGGAGAACAAAAGAACAGAATGTTATTTAAATGGAGAGAAACTGCAGGAAGCTGCAACACAAAGGGGCTTTGGGGGTGACAAGGTGTAGAGCTGGATGAACACAGCAGACCAAGCAGTATCAGAGGAGCCGGAAGGGTGATGTTTTGGGCCTAGACCCTTCTTCAGAAATGCCCATGTAAGACTGAGATAGATTCTTGAGCAGTCAAGGAAATCAAGGATTACGGGGAAAGAGCAGGAAAATGGATGCAGGAAATGTTGGATCAGCCACGATCCTACTGAATAGCAGAGCAGGTTTGAGGGGCTGAATGGCCTACTGCTGTTCCTATTTCTTACAGTCTTAATAGGAATTAATGCAGAGCATTTTGAAATATGGAAAATGATCAGCATGGCTTCATGAAGGGGAAATCATGCCTAATAAATTTATTAGAATTCTTTGAAGAGGTAACAAGCAGATGAAAACAAGATAGATGAAAAGGAAATATCTCCCTCCATGGTTTCTGAGGGTCTCACTCTCTTTGGGTCAGTTTCTGATGATTGCACTTTCTCTGGGTCAGTAGCTGAGGGTCTCACTCTCTCTGCGTCAGTATCTAATAGTCGTCTCACTCTCTCTGGGTCTGTTTCTCATGGTCACACTCTCTCTGGATCAGTTTCTGATGGTCTCACTCTGTCTGGGTCAGTTTCTGAGAGTCTCACTCTCTCTGGGTCACTTTCTGAGGGTTTCATTCTCTCTGAGTTAGTATCTAATAGTCTCACTCTCCCTGGGCCAGTTTCTGATGGTCTTACACTCTGTGCTGGTTTCTGCTGATTTCAGATCTGGTCTCACCAGTAAAAACCAAAAGGACTGCAGATGCCGTAAATCAGGAACAAAAACAGGACTGGCTGGAAAAGCTCAGCAGGTCTGGCAGCATCTGTGGAGAAAAAATTGGAGTTGACATTTTGGGTCCGGTGACCATTCCTCAGAACTGAGAAGATGTTTTCTCTCGTGTGGGAATCCCAAATTGTGGAAGATAGTTGCACAATCCGTTCTGAAGAAGGTCACCGGACCCGAAACATTAACTCTGTGTTTTTTGCGACAGATGCTGCCAGACCTGCAGAGCTTTTCCAGCAACTTCTGTTTTTGATCTGCCGAGCTTTTCCAGCAACTTATGTTTTTGACCTGTTGAGCTTTTTCAGCAACTTCTGTTTTTGTTCCTGGTCTCACCAGCATCTGCTGCTGAAACCCAGTTCTCACAATTACATGGGTAACCCTGCGTGATTTTAAGCCAGGCGATAATTCCTGGCGATGGCAACGTCAGCTATCTTCTGGCCTCCAAATAGTCAGAGATAGTTACCATAGTTACCTGTTCAGCTCTCAGAACTCAATCATTTGTTTTTGTCTGAACAAAAGTGTTTTGTTTTTCAGCTGTAGAAAAGCCATCTGCAGCTGTTAAGCAATGCCCCGGAAAGCTTAATGTTCTCCAAACATGGGCATATTAATGAGATCTATTCTCAGGGATGGACCACCCTGCAGTGAACAACATCAATTCCTGGGATCCCTGAGGAAGGGATACTGAACTGTCTCCTTATACTGTGCTTGGGTCTGTGTGGGCAGCACCTTCAGCTGTTGTTAATATTATTTTACTGTAGTTTGGTACAACCGAGTGTCTTGCAGGACCATGCAGTAATATTTTCCTAAGGTGAGGACGTTTTATGGTCTGGGATTCAGGATACTGGTTGCTCACTTTGATTCTCCTCTAGAGTACGTCACAGAGATACAGAAGACAGTCAGAGGTGGCATTAGGACACCAATGAGGTTCTGACTCTCCATTAGGGAGGTTGTTACATTTACATCTCTGAGATGGTGACCTGATCTTGGATTGGAACAGTGTCACTCTGTGCTGGAGCTCTCCCCTGCCTGGAGAAGTGGCTGTCATTGAGGATCCCCGTTCCTCCAGTACAGCCTTTGGCAGCAGGGGGAAGAGAGAGAGCTCTGGCTGCTCGGGAAACTTTACACATTTCAGTCATAAATGAATGACCCCTTATTGTAACATGAGAGAAAACACCCTTTCAACATAAAACCATAAGAGTCAATCATATCGCTGTGGGTCTGCAGTCACATGTAGGCCAGACCAGGTAAAGAAGGACATTAGTGAGCCAGATAGGTTTTTTTCAACAATCACCAATGGTTTAATGGTCATTAGATTCTTAATTCCAGATTTTTAAAAATTTGAATTCAAATTCTACCATTTGTCATGGGGCAGAACATTAGCTCGGTCTCTAGATCAACAGTCTAGTGGGCAATCACCTTTCTTGAGGAGCTCATGAAAGCCGTGATATCAATGTAAGACTATTTTTAATGCCTATCCCATTGATCTTGTGTATGTCCATTGACAGTACATCCTGGCAGCTTTCAATGTCACCTCATCATTGTTTAATGTGCAGAAAGTGAATCTGCCTTGAGCCCATGATTCTTAGCTTATTAAGAAAGAGTAACACCTTATTAAACAACTTCTGAAAATGCAAATCTGTAATATCCACTGCTTCCCCTTTATCCATCCTGCTTGTTACTTCCTCAAAGAACTCTGGTACGTTTGTCAGACGTGATTTCTCCTTCATGTGTGCTTGGTTTTACAGTAGGCCCAAGAAGAGCAGAAGGGAAGAGTGCCATCCTTCACAGCTGCACATTTTTCCATACTTTCTCAATATTCTAAATGTCTGAGGAAAAGGATGTGGGAGGTGGCAGAAGAGTAACAGAAGAGCCTGAAGAGTCGAATTGCCTTCTTCTATGTTGTAAACAATTCAATGCTTTTATAATCCTTGAGACTCACGGGCAACATCAGACAGATTTTCCTCAATGCTTTTTACAAAGAAAGGAACTATAAAGGATCTGTTATAAGTGGTGCACAATCATAGAATCATACAGTACAGAAAACGATCTTTGGCCCATCAAGTCTGTGCTGTCATAGCCTTGAATGTTATAACATTTCTAATGCTCATCCGGATCTGCACTGTAGATATTTGGGGTAATGACAAACCTTTAATGATGTACTCTAATAAAGAACTGTATAGCTAAAATTCTTGGAGGCAGTGGGAGAGGTTCTTGTCTGCCTTATTTGTGAAGGACTGGATTGTTGAGCCTTTCAAAGCTACACACTCCACCGAGGCACTGGGAGAAATTGGCAGTTAGTGGGCAGACATTTTGATCAGACATTGAACTAAGTCTCCATCTTCCTCTTTGAATGGACTTAAAGGATTGCATCAAATGGAAGAAGAGCTGAGGAGTTTTCCCTTCTGTCCTGGTCAATTTTTAACCCTCAATCAACATTGCAAAAACACATTAACTATTCATTGTCATTGTCACATTGCTATATATGGAACCTTGCTACGTGCAATTTGTTTGCTGTATTTCTGACATTAATCTATAAAAATCTACAATATATAGGCCAGAAGGTATTTTGGACCTTTTTAAAAAAATTATTCACAGGGTTCACTGGCTAGGCCAGCATTGATTGCCCATCGCTAATTTCTCACTGGGGAGTTGAACCAACCACAATGCTGTGGGTTTCAGGTCACATGTAGGCCAGGCCAGGTAAGGATGGTAGATTTCCTTCATTGTAACAATGGTTTCATAGTCATCGTTAGACTCTTAATTCCAGAGTTTTGCTTTAATTGAATTCAAACTCCAACGTCTTATCTTGAACATTGATATCTGCATTCTTGGCTGGATTACTTTCTTGGTTTGAGATTACAAACAAATAAACTCTTTATTCTGCCATGTATGGCTGCTCAACTGCCTAAACACTAAACCTTTTGTTGCTTGGGCCTCAGAGCTTACAAGTGTGACCTAAGAGAGCTCGAGATTTACCCTGTGATGATGCAAATAAACATGGATCAGGTACTTTAAAAGTGGATCTCAGCACATTTCAAAAAGCTGAAGAGTCAACATGTTCCAGGAGTGTGAATACAGTTAGATCTGTCCTCAGGAAGATGTTATCTCCAAACCGCTCTGCAGAAATGACCTGTTTGGGTGGACGTTAGTTCTCCCTCAGCTTGCTGGATACAGCTCCATCTGCAGGAATATATACCTCTAGCTCCACTGCTCTCCCTCTATAATAGGATTGTAGGATGACCACAGGACAGAATGAGGCCATTCCACCCCTCATGCCCGCTCTCTGCAAGAAATAATTTATAGAATCCCACTTACCCCGCATTCTCAGCATTGTCCTTCAAATCTTTCCCATCCAGATAAGATCCAATTCCCTTTTGATAGTTTCATGACTCATGATTATTCACATTATTTATTAACAACTTGGATAATGGCATAGAAGGTCGCATCTCCATATTTGCTGACACACAGATCAGCGGCATTGTAGACAGTGTAGAAGTTAGCAAAAAATTACAAAGGGATATTGATAGACTAAATGAATGGGCAGAACTGTGGCAGATGGAGTTCAATGTATGCAAATGTGAGGTTATCCATTTTGGACTGCAAAAGGATAGATTAGGTACTTTCTAGATGGCATGAAGTTAAATACAGTGGATGTCCAAAGCTACTTGGAGGGTCAGGTGGAAAGATGTTTAAAATGTCACAAACAGATGCAGAAAATAATCGAGATGGCTAATAGAATGCTGGCTTTTGAATCGAGAGAACTGGAATACAAGAATGCAGAAATTATGCTGCAGTTATTCAAAACCCTAGTTAGACTCCATTTTGTGTTCTGAGAGCAGATCCGGGCAGCACAGTTTAGGAAGGATAAATTGGCCTTGGAGGGAGTACAACATAGATTTATAAGAATGATATTTCAATTTCACGCGTTAAGTTATAAGGGGAGATTATACAAATTAAGCCTGTTTTCTCTAGAGTTCTCTGGCACCTTGAAGGTTAAGGAATAATCTGATCAAAGTTTTCAAGATATTAACATGAAAAGATGGGGTAGATAAACTATTTCCACTGGTTGGGGATTCTAGAACTAGGGGGCACAGTCTGAGAATTAGGGCCAGACCATTCAGGAGGGTTATTAGGAATCACTTCTACACAGGAAGGGTGGTAGATGCTTGGAACTCTCTTCCTCGAATGACAGTGGATGACAGATCAGGTGTTGATTTTAAATTTGAGATGGAAAATTTTTTGTTCAGCAAGGGTATTAAGGGATGTGGATCGAGGGCAGGTATATGGAGTTAGGCCACAGATCAACCATGATCTCATTGAATGGCAGAACAGGCTCGAAGGCTGAATAGCCTACTCCTGTTCCTGTGCTCCTATAAGTTCCTCAGCGCTAGGACCATTCTCGTGAATCTATCCTACACCCTCACTGTATCTGTTTCTTTCATGTACAGCTTGAATAAAGCTTTCCCAGAAAAACCACCTGAATTTCTGCATAATGGGAGTTTTGGGTCCTTTCAACAAGCTTGAACTTGCCACAATGGGGAAGCTAGGAATTAACTGGGAAATGCTAAATGACTGAGGTGATGCCCCGAGCCATACAAGAATGGCTGTGTCTGTCAAGATAAATCACCTCAGTCCCAGGAGAATATTGTAGCAGAATGACCTGTACCTTCATTTTGTGTGCTGTCCCTTTAAGACCGATAGGGGCTCAAGAGTTTTCAGAAAGAGGTGATTGGTTTCCTGGTCATGACATCCAGAGAATAAAGCAAATTGCATCAGAACAATTGACACTCACCCTGTCCCGATTGAAAGAATGGATAGAGCAGCCTATGTGTGTGCTTCTCTCCTGATCAAGAGGAATGCAATCTCTCGCAATTATTCCCAAAGCAATTGTTGTTGTGCCTCAGATTTGCTTTTACAGTGTCCCCATCAAACACTTCCAGGACAGTACAGCACAGGTTAGATACAAAATAATGTTCCCTGTACACTTTCCCCATCAGTAGTGGACAGTGAAAAATGTTATTTCAGTGTGCAACAGGACCTTGTGGGCCGAGGAGTGGCAGATGGAGTTTAATTTAGATAAAGGTGAGGTGTTGCATTTTGGTAAGACAAACCAGGATAGCACTTATACAGTTAATGCTAGGGACCTGGGAATTGTACCAAGCAAAGGTACCCAGGGGTGCAAGTGCTTAGTTCCTTGAAAGTGGAGTCGCAGGTAGACAGGGTGATGAAGAAGGTATTTGGCAGGCTTGTCTTCATTGGTCATTACATTGAGTATAGTAGTTGAGACATCATGTTGTGGCTATACAGGATATTGGTGAGGTCACTTTTAGAAAACTGCGTTCAATTCTGGTCTTCCTGCTATAGGAAAGATGGTGTGAAACTTGGAAGGGTTCAGAAAAGATTTACAACTATATTGTCAGGATTGGAGGATTTGAACTATAGGGAGAGGCTGAATAGGATGGGACTTGTTTCCCTGGAGTGTCAGAGGCTGAGGGGTGACCTTACAGAGGTTTATAAAATCATGAGGGGCATGGATATGCCAAGGTCTTTTTCCAGAGGTAGGGGAGACCAAAACTAGAGGGTATAGGTTTAAGGTAAGAGGGGACAGATTTAATCAGCACCTAAGGGACAAATTTTTCATGCAGAGGGTGGTCCGTGTATGGAATGAACTGCCAGAGGAGGTGGTGGAGGTGGGTACAATTACAACATTTAAAAAGCATCTGGAAGGGTTGAGAGGGGTATGGGCCAAATGCTGGAAAATGGGACTAGATCAGTTTAGGATATCTGGTCAGTGTGCTAGGTTGAACTGAATGGTCTGTTTTCATGCTATATAATACCACGACTGTGTGACTCTGTAAAGGGTCCTCCACTCTATACCCAAATAACACTCCCAGGACAGCACAGGGTCAGGTACAGAGTAAAGCTCCCTCTAAACTGTCTTCATCACATTTCCAGGGAAAGTACAGGTCAGGGTTAAATGCAGAGCAAAGTTCCCATGAATGGTCTCCTATTACTATTTTCTTTGGCCTCTTTATCTTGATAATGCCTGTATCTCGGTCTTTAAGATCACTTTGTGATTGTTCTGGGGTCAGTTGTGCCAGCTAACTGGGCTCTGCAGAAAACTGGCATAAGCACCAGTCCAGCCTGGATTGGAATCCAGTGCTCAGGAGGTGATCATGACAAGATCATCCTTGGTTTCCTAATATGTTCATTGTCTTGGGTTGGATGGACAATTTTCAGGCAAAAATTATAGTTGTGTAACACAAAGGTTCTGTTTGTTGACCTCAGTCCACTCGCACCCTTGCGAGTATGAGTGACAGATCTGTATGAATGAAGGGTGAGGATCTAACTTTAAAGTGGTCCTGGGAGGAAGTCTGAAAATCGGTTAGCAATCTGGCTTCTTTTGCTGTATCCGGTGCTTTATACCAATACACATTTACACCTTTACACATTGAGATACCCATCTGTGGGTGTCTACTTATACACAGTTCCTGAGGCTGCTTGCCCTTTATCTTGAGGTAAGCTTCTTGAACTATTTATATACTGTACTGTGGCACTCCTTTATCTACATCTGCATGGAATGCATTCTGTAAAAGAGCTCTCTAGTACACTGTTTAAGACCTCTTTCATTACGTACTTAGTCCAAACTGATCTCTTCTCTTTGTCCTAATTTCCAAGCTGTGTGATCAGTTATGTTGTCACGATTTACATGAATCTCATTCGACCACATTTGTCTCCCACTGGAAGCTGGTTGTCATAGAAACATTATCCACAAGTATATTGTGGTAGTGAAAGCATGAAATGTACATCTTAAATGATACAAAGAAGGCAACTGGAAAACTCAGAGGGAAATTGCACTGTAAGAGCAGAGAAAAGGTGAGTTATTTTTATGGACACTGTGAACCTAAGGGACTGTGATTGACAGCAAGATTGCATTCTGTCCCAAAATGGATCAGACCTGGGATTCTTCAAGAAGGTCAAGGCTGTTGGAATTGAGGGCAGGTTGCAACTGGAAACTAGGCCAACAATAAGCTGCTGCTGGGAACTCCAGTTCTGGTTGTGATTACTGAGGTTTGTACATAATTTGTCAGGGGTTTGACAAGCTCAGTTCAGCTCAATGATAAATACAAAGGAAGGACAGAGCTGTGTAAAAGACCCAGACTGATTAATCTACCTACCGACCTCTTTAAACTTCAAATCAACTTCAAATCCTTGCCAATGTCCCATCCAGTACTCAGTCCCATTCACCCTGCAATCATCCCTTCATTCTCCCTGCAGGAATATCAATAGGTTTCTCTCTTATTCCTAACAAATAGAACAACAATATATTAATTGATAAGGCATATCTTTCACCCACAATGACAGGGACCTTAAACTTCTAAAACACCTGATTTGCAACACAGCAAGATGCACAGTACAGACAACAACTCATATATATGTAATGCCTCTGACCTAACAAAGTATTCCAATTTATTCCAAAGTATTCCCAGCAGTGATATAAAACAAAATTATACGCCAGGCCAGATGGTAATATTAATGCATGATAATAACTGACGGAAGTCTGAGGGGTGGTGTAGTGTCAAGGGTTATTTTTAGGATGGCAAACTGTATCTAATGGAGTGCCACAGGGATCAGTTATGGAGCCACAATTATTTACAAGATATTTTAATGACTTGGATGAGGAAAATGAATGTACTATAGCCAATTTTGTAGATGACTCAAAAATAGTTGGGAAGCAAGAGGTGAGGATAACATAAAGGGTCAGAGGGATATAGATAGGTTAAGTGAGTGTGCAAAAACTTAGTCGATGAAATATGAGAAAATGTGCGGTTATAGACTTTGGCAGGAAGAACAGAGGAATATTATTTAAATGGAGAAAGGCTGCAGAAAGCTACGGAACAGAAATATTTGGGAGTCCTCATGCGTGAATCACAAAAAGCTAGCCTGTAAGTTCAGTGGGGTAATAGGAAAGGGAATGGAATATGATTTTTTTTAGAATCCCTACAGTGTGGAAGCAGGCCATTCGGCCCAAAAAGTCCATATTGACCCTCTGAGGACAATCCCACCCAGATTCACAACCCCATACCTTATCCCTGTAACCCTGTATTTCCTATGGCTAACCCACCTAGCCTACACATTCTCGCCTGCAATGGGCAATTTAGCATAGCCAATCCACCTAACCTGCACGTCTTTGGACTGTGGGAGGAAACCGGAGCATCCGGAGGAAACCCATGCAGACATGGGGAGAATGTGCAAATTCCACACAGACAGTCACCCGAGGCTGGAATTGAACCTGGGTCCCTGGTGCCTGTGAGCCACCCTGCTGTCCACAATGGGAGGTTTTGCTAAATCTGTACAAGGCACTATTCAGACCACAACTAGAATACTGTGAACAGTTTTGGATCCCCTATCTAAGAAAAGATACACTGGCATTGGAGGCAGTCCATAGAAGATTCACTAGACTAATGTTAGGTGTCAGACTGGAAAGAACGACAGTCCCACTGGGGTGGAGGAAGGGCAGGGAGGATGACAGAGAATGTAACAAGTAAAGCTGAAAGAGAGGTAAGGAATGGGTTCACGGTTTGAAGGTATTGAACTCAATATTGAGCCCAGAAGGTTGCAAACTGCCTAGTTTAAAGATTAGATAGCTCCTCCAGTTTGTGGAGGTGCTAGTGTTGGACTGGGTGGACAAGGTCAAAAGTCACACGACGTGACATGTCAGGTGATGAAGGGCAGTGGTCCAAAAATTTGTGATTTCAAATAAACCTGTTGGACTATAATCTGGTGTTGTGTGACTTTTGACCTCCTCCAGTTTGTGCTGTGATTCACTGGAGCATTGCAGCATGCCGAGGACAGACAAGTGGGCATGCGAGCAAGATGCTGTGTCAAAATGACCAGCTACGGGAAGGTCGGGGTCACACTTGCACATAGGTCGGAGGTGTTCTGCCAAGCAGTCACCCAGCCTGTGTTTCATTTCTCCAATGTAGAGTAGGCCACATTGGATGCAGCAAGTACAGTACACAAGACTGGAGGAGGTGCAGGTGAAAAGCTGCTTCACCTGGAAAGATTGTTTGGGCCCTTGGATAGTGAGCAGGGAGGAGGTGAAAGGGCAGGTGTTGCACCTTTTGCGGTTACATAGGAAGGTTCCGTGGGAAGGGGAAGTGGTGTTGGTGGTTGAGGTGACTAGTGTGACCTGGAGGGAACGATCCCTGCGAAATGCAGACAGGGGGAGCGAGGGGAAGATGTGTTTGCTGATGGCGTTCTACTAGTGTTGTCTGAAATAGCTGAGAAAGAAAGATTCTTTGTATATGGGGGCTGGTGGGATGAGAAGTGAGAACAAGGGTGACACGACCACACTGTTGTGATTGATGGGAAGGGGCAAGGGCGGAAGCACAGGTGATAGGTCGGATGTGGTTGAGGGCAGAAAACCACGGTTATGGAAGAAGAAAGCCACGTCAGCGACACTATTTTTGGGAGGTGACATCATCTGAATAGATATGACGTAGGCAAAGGAACTGGGAGAATGGGATGGAATCCTTTCAGTGTTGGGAAGAGCTGTAGAGAAGGTAGCTATGGGAATCAGTGGTTTAGTAGTGGATGGCAGTGGACAGTTTATTCCTCAAAATGGAGATGGAGAAGTTGAGGAAAGGAGGGGAAGTATCAGAAATGGATGATGTGAAAGTTACAGAGGGGTGGAAATTGGAGGCAAAATGAACGAATTTTTCAAGGTCCAGGCAGAAGCATGAAGCGGTACCAGAACAGTCATCAATGTACCAAGAAAAGAGTTGTGGGAGGTGGCCAGTGTAGGACTGGAACAAGGATTGTTCCAACAACCTCATAAAGAGGCAGGCATAACTGGGACCCATGCAGGTGCCCATAGCCACTCCGTCAACTTGGCAGAAGTGAGACGAATTAAAGGAGATATTGTTCAGTGAGAGAACAAGTTCAGCCAAACGAAGAAGAGTGGTGTTGGATGGGGATTGATCAAAGAAGAAGCCAAGATCTCTTGGTGGGGAATGGAAGTATAGAAGGATTGGACATCCATGATGAACAGGAGGCAGTTACAGCCATGGAACTGGAAATTGTTAATATGGTGGAGGAATTGCAGACGTAGGTGCGCAGGGTCTGGACAAGTGGAGAGACCATGGAGTCAATGTAGGAGGAACTGAGCTCGGTGGGGCAGGAACAGGCTGATACGAGGGCCGCATTTTCTAATGACAAAGCCAGTTGCAGTGCCTGTTTCAAGTCCAGTTGGACTTCAGCTAGTGGGCTCTTTTGCATGGTTACATCATTAGTCAAACAGTGTCTCAGCATCTCATTCAGGGTTTAACCAAAATCACATGCCTCTATCAGTCTCTTAACCTTGTCATAAATCTCAATACAGATTCCCATGGTTCTCTAACAACTAAATAAAACTGACAGCATCTCAGAATTAGAGGAAGTTCGGGTTTGTAATATTCCTTAACCAACTCTGTCAACTTTTGGAAGGTTTTAGTGGCTGGTGCCTCTGGGAAAGCTCTTTATAACCAAAAATGCTGTTTGTCTACAAGCAGGCAGAAGGATTGCTTGTTGCTTTTCATCTGCCCCGATGTCATTTCCCTGGAAAAGATATTGAATTATTTCCACGTGCTGGGCTGTCTTCAACAGCAGGATTGAATGAGTCAAGTTTCCCAAATAAAGGCATGATGCCAGAGATGCTTACCCAAACTCCAAGATGACTGTTGCGAGTGAATGTTCTTCAGGCATGTACTGTTGTCTCCCATTGCCACTGAAGTAACTGCGCAGAAGCCAGTATCCCATCACCAAGTCACCCTTTGTTTACTTGTGCACAGTACACTGGCTGTGGTCAGCCAGCTCAGAGTCAGTCCCCTGGACTAAATTGTCTCTCTCACTTAGAGGAGTCATGTGGCTGGTATTGGCATTCCTGTTGCCATTTCACTCGAAAAGCTCAGCAGGTCTGGCAGCATCCGTGGAGAGAAGTCAGAGTCAACATTATGGGTCAAGTGACCCTTCTAAGGAAGGGTTATTTAACCTGAAATGTTAACTCTGATTTCTCTCCACAGATGCTGCCAGACCTGCTGAGCTTTTCCAGCAATTTCAGTTTTTGTTTGAGGTTTTATCACGACTGCTTATAATTTTGTCGCTCCACAATTCCAAATGTACTCGTTAATTTAATTTAAATTTTACCATCCCCAAGATATTAGCCTGGGTCTCTCAATTACAAGTCCAGTAATATTACCATTGCCCAACCCTCTCCCACAGCATTCAGCAGAGTGATTAGTAGTTCGATGGGAACAGGGTCAAGAGAACACGCATTAAATCTCATAGACAGGATGAGCTGAGAAATGACATGAGGGGTGATGGTTGGAAATACTAGAAATAGATCTGAACTCAGGGCTAGGACAGCAGGGATCTTTCACAGCAGTTTGGCTCGGTGGTCTAATGTAAGAGAGGATCACTACAGAGGCAGCTGAAAGGACAATCTCAATCCTGGCGACAAAGGAGCCTATGAATTTCCTTCATTAGTCAATGGAGATGAGGGCAGAAGAGGCAGGGGAGATGGAATTGATATGATGATTCACAGCATTGAAAAGAAATCAACGGCTATCTTTGCATTCCAGAAGGATTCTCGGTTGTTCTCAGTTTCAGAACAGCCAGATGTTAAGCTGAGATGGTGACTGGAAGGTTAAAATTACAGTGACCAAGCAGCACTTGGTCCAGTAGTGTGAACTGGTCATGATTTCCACGCATGCGCCAATGAATTGGAACACTGTGCTGTTGTTTGTTCAAAAGGAAGACGGTTGGTCTTGGAACAGAGTCTGAAAGTCCAGCGTGATTGCACTGGTGATAAAAAACTGCTGATCCAGTAGTCTTGACTCTGCTGGAGGCACATCATGCATAAGAAACTGGGTTTGTTAGCAACTTTCTTGTTGGCTGTTGAGAGCTCACTTTAAGCTCCAAACTAATCACGATGGACATCACACTGGTGCACACACTAGTGTGCACGGTGACCAGCCACAGCTGTGTCTTGATGCCAATCCTTTTCTTATTCTTTCATGGGCTCTGGGCATTGCTGATATAGCTAGTATTTTTTTGTCTACCCCTAAGTGCACTTGAAAAGGTGGATTATTTATGAATGTGGATTTATTTAATTTCAGGGCATCATTTTAGAGCTCCAGCTTACACCACCTCTAGACCTCACACCGCTGAACACTCACTCAGTAACAGGGAGGACCTGCACCACCAGTGCTATTTGAAGAGATCACCAATTACCTCCAAGTTAATTGGTCAATTTCTTCTGTCTGTCACAATTTCTGTCTGTCACAGGTGCTTGCTGCATTCTAAAGTTGCTAAAACCCGCAGGGATTAGTTTGGCAAGAGCTGAAGCACATTTTAGTTTTTCATAGGCTAGTCACTGATGGAGAATGAACAGGGGACAGGTAGAGCAGGAAGTTGCTGAAAGGGGGAAGGAGAAGGGAGTGTTGGAAGACAAGTCTTATCAGGAAGCCATGTGCACTTAGGATGTTCAGGCTGTGATTCACCCAACCTGAACCACATTGATGGATAAAGTCATCCCAGTGCAGTTGTGATATTGCAGATTTTTAAGGAAAAACAAATTGTTAAAAGAACATTTCTGTTTTAAAATCCATAAATTTAGAAATAAGTTTTAAAAGCCTTTTTGAGGTGGAAATCTGAGCAAACTGTTACATTGGCCTGGTTCAAAGACAATTGGAACTGCATTATCTCAGCATCAAACACAAAGGGAAATATTTAGAATACCGTTAAACTGTGAATAATACAATAGGTCCTTTTGAATTAAATCTTCTGGGGAGAGAAAGGGACCTCAGTGTAATTAAAGTTATTGCCTAGTAGAAGAATGGTTTGTTTGAAATTAACAGAGTGCTTTGGTTAAGGGTAGACTGCGAAAGCTATTTTGTGCAGAATCCCTAAGAACTCTGCAGTCAGCACCAGAGGGACTTACAAATAAGCTTCTACAAATTCTCAGTTCATGGACCATTCTGAGAGCATGCCTGGTCTGTGGCCTTGGGAATACCACAAGAACGATTATGGTGCTAGGGTCATATTTGAGCATGGACTGAAAAAAAAAAGAGAGAATGTACAGGTAACATTCAGGATAAATTGGTCATTTTCAGGTTGAAAAATGTAACTTGAGTGGCAGGAGGTGTAGTGCCACAGGAATCAGCTCTGAGCTTCAACTACTTATAATGACTGGGATGAAGAGATTGCGGGCACTGCAATTTGCTGATGACACAAGGAGAGGCAGGAAAGCGAGCTGTGAGAAGCGTAGCAAGAGTCTTCAAAGGGTAAGTGAGTGGACAAGGATTTTACAGCTTTGGGACAAAAGGATGTGAGAAAAGATGTGTGAAGTTGTCTATTTTGGTCGGATTAAAGGAAAAGGACAGGTCAGAGCTAGGATAGGGTATTGGGGAGAAATAGGTGTTTTAGGGTGGAGCTGAGGAGACGGAGTGGGTTTCTGTGGGGGGAGAGGGGATGTGAGGGGGAAGGGTGAGAGGGGAGGTGTGAGGGGGAAGGGAGTGGAGTGGGCGGTGGGGGAGGGGCCTGTTGTGGTTGGCGGGCTTTCCGCGCGGCCGGCACGCGCTCTCTGGAGTTTGTGGTGGCGGCAGCAGCGGAGGGACCGTTAGCCCGGGAAGATGCCGGTCGTGTCGAAAGGAGACGGGATGCGGGGTCTCGCTGTTTTCATCTCGGACATCAGAAACTGTGAGTGACCGGGGCCCAGAATCGGCAGGTCAACCGGGAGGGTCCCGTTTTCCCTATCATTGCCACCCCCACGACCCCCCCCCCACCCCCACCCCAACGGCCAGCTCCCCCATGACCCCCCCACCCCCAGGGTCAGTTCCCCCATGATCCCCCCCCGATCCAGGGTCTGCTCTCCTACTGACCCTCCCACCCTAAGGGTCAGCTCTTCCCATTTCCTGCGGAAAAGAAAATTGTCTTTACCCCATCGATGGCTGACTAGTCTGATCACTCAGTTGATACCAGGTTTGGAGGGACTATTTCACAGGAGAGGTTGAGTAGCTCGGTCCTGATGAGGGGATTTGATGGGGGAGATCTGGAAAGGTTGCTTCCTCTTATGGGAGAGTCTGCTAGCAGCAGGCATAATTTCAGAATAAATGGTTGCACATTTAGGATAGGGATGCGAATTTTTTTTTCTCTTAGATGATTATGAATCTTTGGAATCCTTTAT
>JAHRHZ010000063.1:61670207-61687333 GCA_024137785.1 Ginglymostoma cirratum | reverse complement strand
TGCTCATTTTACAATACTGACGCATGCACACGGACACAAAGAAAAACTGGGGAGACGTCAGAGGTCGGCTCTTTACTTAGAGAGTGGTAGGGGTGTGGAATGCATTACCGGAGAGGGTAGTGGAGTTGGCCTCATTAGGGCCATTTAAGCGGCTATTAGATAAGCATATGGATGATAGTATAAGGTAGGGGTGGAGGTTAGATAGACCTTGGGTTTCGGGTAAAAGTTCGGCACAACATCGTGGGCCAAAGGGCCTGTACTGTGCTGTACTGTTCTATATTCTATGCTCTATGTTAAACTGCTGCATCCTCATGTACATCGTCTTTCCCAATCCAGTGTAATCACATCCTACAGTGCAGTGACGAGAAGTACACACAGTACCCTGTCTGTGGCCTAATGAAAATTCTTCATAGCTCCACATAATCTCTTTGCTCTTGCAATCTATACCATGACTGATGTCCCATACTCTTTCTTAACTGCCCTATTAACTTAGCCAGCCACCTTCAGGGATTTGTGGACAATTACCCAAAATTCCTCTGTTCCTCTGAGCTTCCTAATGTCTTGCCATTCATTGAGTACTCCCTTGTCTGGTTACTTCTTCCAAAATGCATCACCTCTCATTTGTTAGGGTCATGTTCCACCTGCTACTGATTTGCACATCTGACCAATTCATTTATATCCTCCTTTAACCTAAAACTTTCCACCTCACTCGACCACTGGTCAATTCTTGTCTCATCCAAAAACATTTTATCACCCCCCCGCCCCTGACATTTTCATCGCTATCATTTAAGAATATCACAAACAATAAGGGACCCAGCACTTATCATTGGGGTACACCACTGCACATCAGGGAGCGGTCACACAAACACCCTTACACTACCACCCTCACTGAATGATGGAGCAGATTTGATGGGCTGAACACTTCTGCTCCTATATATTATGCTGTTATGTCACGATTGGGATGGAATTCACTTCATTACCTGGAGGAATCGGTTAAAGGAATTGACCCTGACTGAATGTTGCAGACTGGTACTTTCCAAGCCCTAGGACTACATGCTGAGGGATGCACTAAAGCTTCGGGCAGCTGCCGCCAAGGTGCAGTGGGGAGTGCACTGTCTGAGATCCTTCTGCCAAAGTTAAATAGGGGTCCATACAATTATCGGACCCTCCTGGTGCTCAAATGCATCTAAATATAATCTTGTTCAAGTAAGAGATGCCCTTGGTTTGTGTGTTGGACAGAGTCAGCTCCTACGTTTGTTCATTTCCTTGATACGCTACTATACAGAACTGAACTTCATTTGTGACTATGTATGTGTAAGGATATTTTTTATGAATAAAGTATATTTTTGAAATTAAAAAAGGCCTGGAGGAGCCAGGTTGTTAGAATCCATATGTATAGAATCCACATCCTGGCAGCAGATGTCCTAACCTACCAATCCTGCTCTGTAGGGATTCTATGAGACTGGAAGATTTGAGATGGGCGGCACGGCGGGTCAGTGGTTAGCACTGCAGCCTCACAGCACCAGGTTCGATTCCAGCCTTCGACGACTGTCTGTGTGGAGTTGGCACATTCTTCCTGTGTCTGCGTGGGTGTCCTCTGACTGTTTTGGTTTCCTCCCACAGTCCAAAGATGTGAGGGAAGGTGGATTGGTTATGCTAAGTGGCCCACAGTGTCTAGGGTGGGGATGCAGGAATAGGGTAGGTGTGGGTCTGGGTAGGATGCTATTTAGCAGCACAGTGTGGATTCGATGGGCTGAATAGCCTGCTTTCTGTGATTCTATGTATGTACAGCTAGAAGGAGGCAGCACCCACCTGGTGGATCCCTTTGGAATCTGGACCAGCAAGCAGCAAGTCTAGGTGATCCTGAAGGTGGTCGCTAGCAGGAACATCCTCTGCCTGCCTTCCAGCTATGCGGTCAGAGGGAGCTGAGGCTACCTGACATATGCGGTAGAGTGTGCTGAACCTGCGGGAGATCAGGGCACATGGCAGCAGACTGCAAAGTGACCCTTCATAGGAACTGCCAACAGGACGGGCACCTGATAAGGACTGCTGGAGTCCAAGAGCTCCAACCTGTGTCGGGAAGCAGGCCACCTGTACAAGGCCTGTCTAAGATGTTGCGGGGAGGGCGTGGTTTGTGGGTGGCAGTGTGCCATGTATTCTCAGATGGTCGGAGAACTGTGGACCCTGAAAAGATGTAAGGCGCTGCCCTCCAGCAAGAAAACTAAAATGAGGGGCACCAAAAGGAGGGACAGGCTGGAGTGGAGTCATAGAGTCATAGAAATGTACAGCAGGGACTTCCACTTGAACAGACAGGGGCAATGGAGGAGGAGGAAGTGAAGGAGGCGGGGGAATGGATACCAGTGAGAAACAACTGGAAAGGGGAAACACTTTGGGCCTGCTGGTTCCACAGCAAAACAGTAAGAGGAAGCTGCATGATGGACACACCAGCAGCCCCTCTGATGATGAAGACGTGGAGAAGGACGGCCACCAACAAAAAAAAAAACAGGCACAGCATCACGAGGGAGAGGGGGAGGGAGGGGAGCACCTCCCAACCCTGAAATGCTGGATGTTGTGAGGGGCCTGGTGAAACTCAAGCTCCAGCTGCTGGGAATCGAGGAGTACTCACTACATTATAGCTCTGGGCAACTTGGTGCAGCAATGCTGCAAATAAGGAGCAGAGCACCCCAGTCTTTTTGTTGGACTCAGAATTGGACCTTCCTAGCTTCTTTCTCATGCAACAACACTGGATCAGGACAAACCCCCATGGAGGAACAGGACGGCTACCTCACTGCTGAGAGTTTCCAGCAGTTTGCCCACACTGCAGGGATGCGGGGAGTCCCCCAGTGTCAAGACTGCGGGTGAACGGACATTGGGTCTACAGGTAATTCTATAAACTCTCATAATGGGTTTTAAAATTGCCAGTATTAATGTGCGTAGTGTTAAATCCACTACATGCTGTGTTTCCATGTTGGGTTACCTGGACAAAGTCAAAGCAGACCTCCTGTTTCTGCAGGAGTGTGGGATAATGACCTCAGCAGCTACAGGAAATGGTCGAACTTATGGGCCCACGATCCTTTGATTTGGGCGGGAATGGGAACGATTGCTATTCCTTAGGCCTGGTATTCAGATGCGAGGAGGCAACTTCACCATCTCCAAAGTTGAGGAGGTGGTGGGTGAGTGCCTTCCCGCTCCCAAGATTAATGCTCCCTTGAGACTAATTAACATGTACGCCCATGTGGTAAAGAGTCAGCGGCTGGCTGTCCTGCAGCAGCTCCCACTGCTGCTGATGACGTCTAGGCCAGTCATTCTGGCCAGAGACTTCAGCTGCATCATTAATGAAGGTGGACGATCCGGAGGGCCTGACAACTAACCGGACGCCGCATCCAGATTTCTGATAGGAGCAGTTAAGGTTGCCAAGCTGCATGGCATCTTTAGTACCCCTGCACATGGAGTGCAGCATAGAGACACCTGATTGTGGCCTGACAGGTCTGTCAAGCTCAAGGATCAATTTCCTGTTTGTGTCCTACATGTTCTTGGTCAAGCCAGTGTTCCTTAATGACCACTGCCTACTGCTGGCGACTGTCACCGACAGAATGACCATCCGGCCAGCAAGGGAACATGGAAGCTGAACGTGAAGTTGTTGACCCCAGAAAACATTGAGAAGTTCAAAAGGGATTACACAGGTTGGAGAACTGTGAAGCGCCTTTTTGAGTCTCTGGTGGACTGGTGGGAAACAGCCAAGGGGAACATAAAAAGGTTCTTTGTCCTCAAAGGTATTCAGAGGCAAGAGAGAGATGGGGAAAACTGCCCAAACTCCAGAAAAAGCATGTAGAGCCTGCAGATGATGGGGGCCGATGTCGTGGAGGATCTTGGAGGTGAACAGCCAGCAAGGCTTGCTCTTTGCCTTGGAGGTAAGATAGTCAAGATAATCTTCTGGTCCAGGGTCTGCACCCTGGAGTAGCATGATATATGCTCGTGTTTTTTCTTCCAGAAGTTGCAAAGCAGCCTGAATGAAGAAGATGGCTTGGTAACGTCGTCTCAGTCTGACATCCTGAGGAACAGCAAATTCTTTTCTGCCAGACTGTATGACACGAAGCCCACTGACAGTCGTTGCTATCCTCTTTCATGGAGGTCTTAAACAACAGCACGTGAGAGATGTTGGACCAGCCATTATCTCTGAATAAACTGACCAAGGCCCTTGGGTCCTGAGAAAAGAATAAAATTCCTGGAAGCGACAGCTTACTGGCCAAGTTGTGTTCAGCTCTGTGGGACGTGATTGGCCAGGACCTACTGGAGGTGTACGACAGTCTGCTTGATGCAGGTACCGTGTACGAATCCAAGAGGAAAGGTTTCATCACCCTCATGTACAAGTGGAAGAGGGAGAGGGAGGAAATTAGAAACTGGTAACCAATTTCAGTGCTGAATGCAGATTATCTGTCTAAGGTTGGCAGCGTTATGTGAAAACAAGACCAGACCCGTCCTTTGTAACACTGGTGACAGATTGCCGTTATTAGGCTTTGTTAGTGCATGTTTCACTCGCCACATGGGTATTTTCCTGGTGGTGGAAAATATAGAATAAAGTCTTTGCACAATGGTGTCTTTTTACTGTATCACTATAGATACACACACAGCCATAGGTGATTTGGGAAAATATAAGCATTACTGCTGGGCCCCCTTTGGGGGCAGTGGTAGTGTGGGGAAATTTAAGCAAATACAGGGGACAGGTAGAACCTCCAGTACGTAGTGGCATTTAATGTTTGTGTACTGAGGGGCTGTGCACATCTTGAAGCACCCACACACTAAAGTGACCATGAGGATGGATATGTCTTCTACCACCTTTATCCAGATGTTTGTACACGATGTCCTTGTGGCCATGGTCCATCTTTGACCTCCAGGTGATGTGGATGATAGCTCGAGTAAGCGCAGTGTGCAGTTTCAGTGAATAAGCCAGACCTGCACCACGCTCAACGCTAAGCACACCTCACACCTGATGACCATGCTCCCATCTGCCCAGATTCTGCCTCACCTTGGTAATACTCTCCCAGGTTTTTATGCATATTCAGGCCCCTCCGAACTGTATTCACAGTACCTTCAGATAATCTGACCTGATGGTGAAGGGTGTAAAGAATTGTTCAGTCCCGTTCCTAAAGAACATGGTCTTGCTGTTGCCTCAATTTACCTTGTCTTCCAAGGCCAGTTTGAACTGGTTGCAGATGCTCATGAGTCTATGCACTGACCACGGATCCAAGCAGAAAATGGTGACATCATCCATGTACAGGGAGGCTTTGACCTGCAATCCTCCGCTGCTCTGAATTGTCACCCCTCTCAGTCACAGCCTTCCTGGTGGACTCGGCAGAAGACCATAAGATGTAGGAGTGGAAGTAAGGCCATTCGGCCCATCGAGTCCACTCCGCCATTTAATCATGGCTGATGGGCATTTCAACTCCACTTACCCGCACTCTCCCCGTAACCCTTGATTCCTTGCGAGATCAAGAATTTATCAATCTCTGCCTTGAAAATATTCAACGTCCCGGCCTCCACTGAGCTCCGTGGCAATGAATTCCACAGGCCCACCACTCTCTGGCTGAAGAAATGTCTCCTCATTTCCGTTCTAAATTGACCCCCTCTAATTCTAAGGCTGTGCCCACGGGTCCTAGTATTCCCACCTAACGGAAACAACTTCCCAGCGTCCACCCTTTCTAAGCCATGCATTATCTTGTAAGTTTCTGTTAGATCTCCCTCAACCCTCTAAACTCTAATGAATACAATCCCAGGATCCTCAGCCGTTCATCGTATGTTAGGCCTACCATTCCAGGGATCATCAGTGTGAATCTCCGCTGGACACGCTCCAGTGCCAGTATGTCCTTCCTGAGGTGTGGGGCCTAAAATTGGACACAGTATTCTAAATGGGGCCTAACTAGAGCTTTATAAAGTCTCAGAAGCACATCGCTGCTTTTATATTCCAACCCTCTTGAGATAAGTGACAACATTCCATTCGCTTTCTTAATCACGGACTCAACCTGCAAGTTAACCTTTAGAGAATCCTGTACTAGCACTCCCAGATCCCTTTGTACTTCGGCTTTATGAATTTTCTCACCGTTCAGAAAAACACATGCCTGTGTTCTTTTTTCCAAGGTACAAGACCTCGCATTTGCTCACGTTGAATTTCATCAGCCATTTCCTGGACCACTCTCCTAAACTGTCTAAATCATTCTGCAGCCTCCCCACCTCCTCCATACTACCTGCCTGTCCACCCAACTTCGTATCATCGGCAAACTTCGCCAGAATGCCCCCAGTCCCTTCATCCAGATCATTAATATATAAAGTGAACAGCTGCGGCCCCAACACTGAACCCTGCGGGACACCACTTGTCACTGGTTGCCATTCCGAAAAAGAGCCTTTTATCCCAACTCTCTGCCTTCTGTCAGACAGCCAATCCTCAATCCATGCCAGTAACTCACCTCGAACACCATGGGCCCTCACCTTACTCAGCAGCCTCCCGTGAGGCACCTTATCAAAGGCCTTTTGGAAGTCTAGATAGATAACATCCACTGGGTTTCTCTGGTCTAACCTACTTGTTACCTCTTCAAAGAATTCTATCAGGTTTGTCAGACACGACCTCCCCTTACTAAATCCATGCTGACTTGTTCTAATCCGACCCTGCACTTCCAAGAATTTAGAAATCTCATCCTTAACAATAGATTCTAGAATTTTACCAACAACCGAGGTTAGGCTAATCGGCCTATAATTTTCCATCTTTTGTCTTGAAGGCTCTATACAACACACAAACGAGGCAGGAGAGACTAAACAGGAATCTGGGTATGGTGTCCAGTTTGCTGTCAGCCCCTCTGGATCATCTAGCCACGTGGATGATGCAATTGAAGTGTCCAGCCTGAATGACCGGCCTGAACATTGCCAGCAGCATGGACAGCTACTGAAGGATGGCCAGGCACTTGCTGTTTACTGCAGAAGCAGAGTTGGCAGCTAATTCGTTGCTCCACTTAGTGCTTTGCCATCGACACAAGACCTTGATAGGTAGAATAGAAAGATAGAAACTTCTTCCAGAAAGAACATATGGCAGTGTGCACAATCACTAGTTATTCAATCTTTGATTAGTAACAGTGTATGAGCAGTAGGAGCAGCAGATGGACAATGGAATTAAAGGTTTAAGATGAAATCTCTTCCCCAAACACAAGCATTGTGTTCAACCTTAACTCTGCAGATCTCTCACACGTACACATGAAACTCAAGAAAGTAACATTTGTATTGAAGTTTGATCGTGTACATTCCTCTTGAACAAATACTTAGCCTTGTATTCTTCCTCACAGGCAAAAGCAAAGAAGCGGAAATAAAACGAATTAACAAAGAATTGGCAAACATCCGGTCCAAGTTTAAAGGTAAGTGTCCAGAGCAGAGGATGATAGCAACATGGAGACTATTGTAATGCATCAGGTACTTCAAAAGCAAGAGTTCAAATTGGAACTAGCGCAAGGGAAAGAAAAGTCTCCAGGAAAGTTATTGATTTTCCAGGAATTTGCTTTGGGCCAAAAGTGGTCCTAATCCCCTCCAGTGTGTTTGCCCCTGCATAGTCTCTCTATTGACTTGATAAGCTTTAATTGAGAAACAATTGCTACTCATTTCATAATCTCATTCCCATCTAGTGCTGGACCACGTGATACCAGAAGAACGACCCACAGGGGTTAGACACAGTAAATCTTACTCTACTGTTTTAAAGTGAAAGTAAAGCTTCCTCTGCAAGCACCCATCAAACACCCCTGGGACAAGTACAGCATGGGGTTAGATATAAAGATCCCCTGACAATGCTCTCATCAAATGTTCCCAGGTAGCACTCTCGGAAGAGGTACAGCGCAGTGTTAAATAGAGTAAAGCTACCTCTACTCTTTTAAATAAAAAGTAAAGCTCTCTTATCAGACCTTCCCAGATAGGTCCAGCACAGGGTTAAAAACTGAGTGATGCTCCCTCAACTCTTTTAAATGAAGAGTAAAGCTCTCCGCTATTCCCATCAAATACACCCTGGAGAGAGATAACACGAGGTACAGCACAGAGTGAGAGATGAGTAAAGTTGCCTCTACTCTTTCAAACTGAAATCAAAGCTCACTCTACACTGTCCTCATCAAACCCTCTCAGCACAGGGACAGCATAAGGTTAGATACAGAGTAAAGTTACCTCTACTCTTTTTAAACTGAAGGTAAAACACCTTTGACAGTGTCTCAATCAGACACTCTCTACACCAGAGATAAAAAGTACTGCAGATGCTGGAGAATCCGAGATAACAAGCATGGGGCTGGATGAACACAGCAGGTCAAGCAGCATCATAGGAGCAGGAAAACTTGACGTTTCGGGCCTAAACCCTTCATCAGAAATGGGGGAGGGGAAGAGGGTTCTGAAATAAATAGGGAGAGAGGGGGAGGCGAATAGAGGATGGATAGAGGAGAGGACAGGTGGAGAG
Organism: Ginglymostoma cirratum; assembly: GCA_024137785.1. Classification (NCBI taxonomy): domain Eukaryota; kingdom Metazoa; phylum Chordata; class Chondrichthyes; order Orectolobiformes; family Ginglymostomatidae; genus Ginglymostoma; species Ginglymostoma cirratum. The sequence goes on along the minus strand of JAHRHZ010000063.1, from coordinate 61,678,863 downwards.
GAGGCAGCCAAGTCGAAGAGGCGGGGATGGAGCCAGTAAAGGTGAGTGTAGGTAGGGGGCTAGGGAGGAGATAGGTCAGTCCAGGGAGGACGGACAGGTCAAGGGGGCGGGATGATGTTAGTAGATAGGAGATGGGGGTGTGGCTTGGGGTGAGAGGAAAAACAGGTTAGGGAGGTGGACAAGAGCTGGGCTGGTTTTGGGATGCGGTTGGGGGAGGGGAGATTTTGAAGCTTGTGAAATCCACATTGATGCCATTGGGCTGCAGGGTTCCCAGGCTGAATATGATTTGCTGTTCCTGCAGCCTTCGGGTGGCATCACTGTGGCATTGCAGGAGGCCCAGGATGGACATGTCATCTGAGGAATGGGAGGGGGAGTTGAAATGGTTCGCGACTGGGAGGTGCAGTTGTTTGTTGCGAACTGAGCGCAGGTGTTCTGCAAAGCAGTCCCCAAGCCTCCGCTTGGTTTCCCCGATGTAGAGGAAGCCACAACGGGTACAGCGGATGCAGTATACCACATTGGCAGATGTGCAGGTGAACCTCTGCCTGATGTGGAAAGTCTTCTTGGGGCCTGGGATTGGGGTGAGGGAGGAGGTGTGGGGGCAGGTGTAGCACTTCCTGCGGTTACAAGGAAAAGTGCCGGGTGTGGTGGGGCTGGAGGGGAGTGTGGAGCGGACAAGGGAGTCGCGGAGGGAGTGGTCTCTCCGGAAGGCAGACAAGGGTGGGGAGGGAAAAATGTCTTTGGTGGTGGGGTCTGATTGCAGATGGCGGAAGTGTTGGAGGATGATGCGTTGGATCCGGAGGTTTGTGGGGTGGTATGTGAGGACGAGGGGGATTCTTTTTTGGTTATTGTTGCGGGGACGGGGCGTGAGGGATGTGTTCCGGGAAATGCGGGAGACACGGTCGAGGGCGTTCTTGACCACTGTGGGGGGGATGTTGCGGTCCTTGAAGAATGAGGACATTTGAGATGTGCGGGATTGGAATGTCTCATCCTGGGAGCAGATGCGGCGGAGGCGAAGGAATTGGGAATAGGGGATGGCATTTTTGCAGGAGGGTGGGTGGGAGGAGGTGTATTCCAGGTAGCTGTGGGAGTCAGTGGGCTTGAAATGGACATCTGTTTCAAGGTGGTTGCCCGAGATGGAGACAGAGAGGTCCAGGAAGGAGAGAGAAGTGTTGGAGATGGTCCAGGTGAACTTCAGGTTGGGGTGGAAGGTGTTGGTGATTTGGATGAACTGTTCGAGCTCCTCGTGGGAGCACAAGGCGGCGCCGATGCAGTCATCAATGTAACGGAGGAAGAGGTGGGGTTTAGGGCCAGTGTAGGTACGGAAGAGGGATTGTTCCACATAACCTACAAAGAGGCAGGCATAGCTTGGGCCCATGCGGGTACCCATGGCCACCCCCTTTGTCCGTAGGAGGTGGGAGGAATTGAAAGAAAAGTTGTTGAGGGTGAGGACGAGTTTGGCTAGGCGGATGAGGGTGTCGGTGGAGGGGGATTGGTCCGTTCTGCGGGACAGGAAGAAGCGGAGGGCCTTTAGGCCATCAGCATGGGGAATACAGGTATATAGGGACTGGACGTCCATAGTAAAAATGAGGTGTTGGGGACCTGGGAATTGGAAGTTCTGGAGGAGGTGGAGGGCGTGGGTGGTGTCACGGATACACCAATTTGCATGTGACTCAGGTAATAATCTAGAGATTATAACAATTGAGGTTCTGCTATTCAGTTGAGTGCCTAGCTCCTCATACTTTGTGCAGATCTTCTGTTTTAGTTCTTTCATTAGTACCTCTGTGGATCACAATGACTGCATCCTCCCCTTCCCACTACGAGTTCCTTTCTGTCCCTGAGCAGGTTTCTTAAACCCTGACACTGGGCAGGCAACACAGCCACATGGACTCTTGCTGTCTGCGGCATGGTGTCGCCCATTTTTCCCTTCCTACCCTTCACCTTTGCTTCATTATAACTTACTATGACATTCCTTGTTGCTTCCCCTACTTAAATGGCTTCCTGTATCACAGTGCCATGACCAGTTAGCTCATCCATCCTACAGCTCCTATTCTCATCCAAACAGGCTGAGAAAACCACAAACCTATTGGACAATTCCAGAGACTGACACTCCTGCATTTGTTCCCTGTGTGTTTTCTTACTGGACTCATCCACAGTCACACCAATCTGCTCCTGACCACTGAACAAACCAGAAGATCCTATCCTATGTGGTGTGGCTTTTTCCTAATACAAAATATCCAGATAACATTCCCCATCCCAGACACGTCACCGTATTTGTTGTTGAGACTTCACCTTATTAAATCTGAGCTGCAGTTGCTCAAACTTCCAACACTTACTGCAGACATGGATTACGATGGAATCCAGAAGCTCCTTCGTGCTACAGTCTTGACACATCACTAGTCTTGCTTGTCTTAATGAGTTTTAACTATGTAATTATACTTAACTTAAAATTTATGTTTTGATATATTTTATTAATTTTACAACCAAGCGGATACTGGTGTTAAAATTTAAGAATAGATAAGACCTTAAATGATTAACAGAGACTTCCTAAACAGCTATCAGAGATCTGCCTTCGGAGGGACCACTTCCTCCGCGACTCCCTTGTCCGCTCCACACTCCCCTCCAGCCCCACCACACCCGGCACTTTCCCCTGCAACCGCAGGAAGTGCTACACCTGCCCCCACACCTCCCCCCTCACCCCAATCCCAGGCCCCAAGAAGACTTTCCACATCAGGCAGATGTTCACCTGCACATCTGCCCATGTGGTATACTGCATCTGCTGTACCAGTTGTGGCCTCCTCATCTGGGAAACCAAGCGGAGGCTTGGGGACCGCTTTGCAGAACACCTGCGCTCAGTTCGCAACAAACAACTGCACCTCCCAGTCGCGAACCATTTCAACTCCCCCTACCTGAGGTCAGAAACAGGAGAGGAGAGGTCACACTGCTAGGAGTTTTTTATAGGCCTCCGCAAAGTTCCAGGGATGTGGAGGAGAGGATCGGCAAAATGATTCCGGGCAGGAGTGAAAGGGACAAGGTGGTCATTATGGGAGGCTTTAACTTCCCCAACATTGACTGGAAATGCTATAACTCTAGTACGTTGGATGGATCAGTTTTTGTCCAATGTGTGCAGGAGGGTTTCCTGACACAGTATGTCGAAGGGCCGACAAGAGGGGAAGCCACACTGGATCTGGTACTTGGTAATGAACCAGGCCAGGTGTTTGATTTGGTGGTAGGTGAGCACTTTGGAGAGAGTGACCATAATTCGGTTAAGTTTAGTTTAGCGATGGAAAGGGATAGGAACATGCCACTGGGCAAGAGTTATAGATGGGGGAAAGGCAATTATAATGCAATTAGGCAAGACTTAGGAGGGATAGAATGGGGTAGCAAAATGCAGGGGATGGGGACAATTGAAATGTGGAGCTGGTTTAAGGAACAGATATTGCGTGTCCTTGATAGGTATGTCCCTGTCAGGCAGGGAGGAAGTGACAAGGTAAGGGAACCTTGGATTACAAAAGAAATTGTATCTCTTGTTAAGCGGAAGAGGGAGGCTTATGTGACATTGAGACGAGATGGTTCAGATGAGGCGATGGAGAGTTACAGATTAGCTAGGAAGGATTTAAAGAGAGAGTTAAGAAGAGCAAGGAGGAGCGAGAAGAATAATAGGAAGGCAGAATACTGGGTCAATGGAAAGATTCTTGGTAGTGTGGATGTGCAGAGGGATCTTGGTGTCCAGGTACATAGATCCCTGAAAGTTGCCACCCAGGTTGATAGTGCTGTTAAGAAGGCATATGGTGTGTTAGGTTTCATTGGTAGAGGGATTGAGTTCCGGAGCCGTGATGTCATGCTGCAACTGTACAAAACGCTAGTGCGGCCTCACTTGGAATATTGCGTACAGTTCTGGTCGCCCCATTACAGGAAGGATGTGGAAGCATTGGAAAAGGTGCAGAGGAGATTTACCAGGATGTTGCCTGGTCTGGAGCGAAGGTCTTATGAGGAAAGGCTGAGGGTCTTGGGTCTGTTCTCATTGGAGAGAAGAAGGCTAAGAGGGGATTTAATAGAGACCTACAAAATGATCAGAGGATTAGATAGGGTGGACAGTGAGAGTCTTTTTCCTAGGATGATGACGTTGGCTAGTACGAGGGGGCATAGCTGCAAATTGAGGGGTGATAGATTTAAGACAGATGTCAGAGGCAGGTTCTTTACTCAGAGAGTGGTAAGGGCGTGAAATGCCCTGCCTGCCAGTGTAGTTAACTCAGCCACATTCGGGGCATTTAAACAGTCCTTGGATAAGCATATGGATGATGATGGGATAGTGTAGGGGGATGGGCTTAGATTAGTTCACAGCGTGGCACAACATCGAGGGCCGAAGGGCCTGTTCGGCGCTGTATTGTTCTATGTTCTATGTTCTATGTACCATTCCTCAGACGACATGTCCGTCCTGGGCCTCCTGCAATGCCACAGTGATGCCACCCGAAGGCTGCAGGAACAGCAAATCATATTCAGCCTGGGAACCCTGCAGCCCAATGGTATCAATGTGGATTTCACAAGCTTCAAAATCTCCCCTCCCCCAACCGCATCCCAAAACCAGCCCAGCTCATCTCCACCTCCCTAACCTGTCCTTCCTCTCACCTATCCCCTCCTCCCACCTCAAGCCCCACCCCCATCTCCTATCTACTAACATCATCCCGCCCCCTTGACCTGTCCGTCCTCCCTGGACTGACCTATCTCCACCCTACCTCCCCACCTACATTCACCTTCACTGGCTCCATCCCCGCCTCTTCGACTTGTCTGCCTCCTCTCCACCTATCCTCTCCTCTGTCCATCCTCTATCCGTCTCTCCCTCTCTCCCTATTTATTTGAGAACCCTCTTCCCCTCCCCCATTTCTGATGAAGGGTCTAGGCCCGAAATGTCAAGCTTTCCTGCTCCTATGATGCTGCTTGGCCTGCTGTGTTCATCCAGCCCCACACCTTGTTATCTCTCTTCCTAAACAGCTAGCTCCTTTCTCTGGGTTACAGCAAGAACCAATTCCAATCAGCTTCACTGAATTTAGCTCTATCTCTGACCACTTTCCTCAATGTTCTCACCTTGGCCCCTCTTCAATGTGATGATGACTGCCTTTCACAAATCAACATGTGTGATGGAATACTCCTCAATTGCTTGGATGGGTGCATCTCTGACAACACTGAAGTAACTTGACACCATCCAGGACAAAGCACCCCCTTGATTTGAACTCCACTGAGCTCATTGAATATTTACGGCCATCACCAAAGAAGCACAGTGGCAACAATGTGTACGAAAAGCAGTGTTAGTGAGCTGATCAGGAATGGTGAGGCCTATGAAACAGAAATAGGGGATCGGGGAAGGTGAGGTTATGAAACGGGATGAGTGAGGGTGAGATGTGTGAGACAGAGGTAGGGAGAGTGAGGGGCATGAGATACTGTCAGTGAGGGGATCAGGGAGGGTGAGATGTATGAGACAGAGATAGTGAGGGGATCAGTGAGGACGAGGTGTATGAGACACTGTTAGTGAAGGGATCAGGCAAGGCAAATTGTATGAGATGCTGTTGGTGTGAGGATGAGGGAGAGTAAAGTGTATGAGACTCTGTTCGTGAGGGAATACAGGTGATGAAGGTTTATGAGGCTTTGGGAACTCTTGGCTGCAGGTTTTCACTTTGCTGCAACTACCTATGGAATTTGCATTTCTTCACTGGGAACCTGCCCGATGTGCTGCCAGTCTGGCCCTTTCTGCTCTGTAGGGGTTTGGAACATGGTCGTAGGTAAAGGTCAGTGTGTTGTTGCGGTCGCCATCTGGTGTAAGGGGCTCTTGCTGGAAGTTGTGCAGTGACTGGTGTATAGGACTTGTATAATTTACATTTCTTCTCCATTTTTATGTGCATTTTTATAGTCAGGTCAACCAAGGTACCACATTTACATTTTCCTCGTGTGTTTCAGGCATTGTTTTGTGTGGGAAGTGAATACATTTCAAAATGACCTGCTTAAGAAATGTTCCTTGCTTTGATTTGTAGGTGACAAAACGTTGGATGGCTACAGCAAGAAAAAATATATCTGCAAACTTCTGTTCATCTTCCTGCTTGGTCATGACATTGATTTTGGTCACATGGAGGCAGTTAACCTGCTCAGTTCGAATAAATATACAGAGAAGCAAATTGTAAGTGGGACAGCAGTAACTGCCTTATTATGGTCGAGCAGATTATCATCATAATAATAGTAAGCACAACAGAAACACTGTCTTTCAAAAGCATGGCTCTGAATGGTAGTGTTTGGCAGGGAATCTGTACCTTGACAAGTACAAGGTGGCATTTTGTGTGGTCATGCTTGGTAATAATTTTTCCTGTCGCTTAGATTTCTGATATCCTGTGAATCCACAGGGGAAGGTATGTTCTTGTTCTGCTTGTTCACTTTGTGACAATGTGGACTTGCGTTAGGCTCTTGCAAGTCCAAAACCACATGCAGAAAGGTCAAAGCGGTAAGGTGAGGGTGATACTGACATACAATCACGTGAGCTTCTTGGTGCATTTAATGTGCTGGGTTAGAACATAGAACATAGAACTGTACAGCACAGCACAGTACAGGCCCTTCAGCCCACGATGTTGTGCCGAACTTTTACCCTAAAACTAAGGACTATCTACCCTCCACCCCTACCTTATACTATCATCCATATGCCTATCTAATAGCCGCTTATATGCCCCTAATGAGGCCGGGATGGGTGGATTAGGTGGGTTATAGGAGGATGGGTCTGGGTGGGATGCTCTGAGGGTCAGTGTGGCCTTGTTGGGCCGAAGGGCCTGCTTCCACACTGTAGGGATTCTATTCTTATTCTTAAACATCGTAGTTCCAAGTACTGACCCATGCTGTAAGTTCATCTGCCTTATTTCTGATACTTCTAGCATTGAAGTGTACACACTTCAAACCATCCCTATGTCCACAATTACGCTCCATCGACCGCATTTCTTTATTAACAGCCTCACTCCCTATGGTGTCTGTTGGAAGGCTGAGTACCTCATCCTCTGAATTACAAATCCGGTTCCCCTGTTAGGTTGTTGAATGAAGACTAACAATCCTATAAACAAGCGTTGCCCATTTAGCATAACCCTTGTGCATAAAAAGCTTTTACACACAGATGTCAGACTGATTCTGCAGCTCTCATGGACCATCCTCCTGACTGCTTTGTAGACAAAGAGGGGAATGAGGTCCTGCAGGCAAGAATTTTTAAATGATATGCTAAGTAACAAGAGGTGATAGAAGGAAAATCTTCTGCAGCGAATGTTTAAGATCTAGATTGCATGACCTGAGAATGGATTCAGTCATAGTTTTCAAAGGACATTGGATTATTAGCTGAAAAGAAAACATTTATAAAGCTACAGGGAAAAGGTGGGTGAGACTAATTGAGAGAGTATTGAAACAAGCTGGCATTGACCCAGCCAGTCGAACGGTATCCTATGCTCCAGCATTCTGTGATTTTTTTTTTGCAGTTTTTCCCAATTGTGATAATGTAAATGTCCGAGAGGTTTTAGTCTGGGTTACTGGAAACGTGGGATGATTGTTGATGCCTGTTTGTGCTAGACACAATAATAACTTGTGCTCCCGAGATGTTCTGTCCAAATCTGTGCTCCCACTCCTCGACAGTCTCTTTTGCTGTCACCTGCTGCTCCCTTAGCCTGTCCTTAATTCAAGAACTCCATCTTATCATTCTCTCTCACTCAGTAATTCACAAATCTATATTCCACAATCATCAACCTTCACCCTTCTGCATTTCACCCCATGCCTCAACCTAATCATCTCTTTTCGATATCACCCATCACAATCATGCACGGAGTTCTCCTTGTAGTTCTCCTGAAACCTGTGATCATGCCTCCTTTCATGTTATGCCCCAGGATTTTCTACAATGATACTGGATCCCTAAAGCTTTCTGCTCTGCATGTGCACCTATGCCAGTCTTCCAAGAACCATAAACCTGGATTCACACAGAAGGGAATCTCTTCCCAGCTTTCTGAATTCTCCCTGTTGTTGTGAAGACCCAGATTCACCATCTCAGTATGGCTCTCCAACTCCCCGCTGCTCCATTTTGGCTTTATATTCTAGGCCTGGAACAAAAGTAGTAAAATGACAGATAAATGAGCTTTTAATAAAAGCCATGGAGATTGTGAACATTTTGTCTGAACTTAACCTTAAGCAGTCTTTAACACTCATTCAGTGCTTTGAATACTTCAAATTGCAATTTTACAAATAATGGCCAAACTCTGAATTACATGTAACCAAGCAGGGCATCCACTTACTCCCAGTGAGCAAGCAGCATGAGATCGACCAGTGAATACAACAAATTAGTCTTTTAATATCAGATTAAATTAATTATCATTAATCTGTGGTTGAATCTGAGTGACAGGCTCCTCATTCTTTGGTGAGTAATGATCATCCATCCAATGTTCCTGCTTAATCCCTTTGTGAAGACTGCAGGATGGATTTAAAGACCCCTAGCTCAGAGCCAGTGAATTTGAGAGATGCCACAATATAATGATCAAGCTGACAGTGTCAGATGCTAATAAAGATAACAAGCATGGGGCTGGATGAACACAGCAGGTCAAGCAGCATCGTAGGAGCAGGAAAACTTGACGTTTCGGGCCTAAACCCTTCATCAGAA
>JAHRHZ010000063.1:61640393-61651311 GCA_024137785.1 Ginglymostoma cirratum | reverse complement strand
TCAAGCTTTCCTGCTCCTACGATGCTGCTTGGCCTGCTGTGTTCATCCAGCCCCACACCTTGTTATCTAGGGTACAATGACCACTGACTTTGCTATTTGTGTTACAGACTGAGAGGGATGTGAGTGTGCGACAGAGGGCAGTGGATCTCCTGTATGGGATGTGTGATCGCAGCAATGCCCAGCAGATCGTGGCAGAAATGCTGAATTATCTGGAGAATGCTGATTATTCCATTCGAGAAGAAATTGTGAGTCCTGTTGGTTGTTTGAATGACGGTTTCTCATATCTGATTGTATTCAGACTCTTGGTTTTGTTTCCACTTTCTCACCATCAGTAACCAAAGTTTTTGCTGGTTCAAAATGGAACTTTCTTCCTTTTTTTATTCATTCCTGTTTTGCGCCCATTTTTGACAGGTCAAGGTGAGTAAGCAGCTGGACTGCTTGACCAGAAACAGAAGCAGAAGCAGACTATCCTCAGGTCCAGATGAGTTGTATCCAGGCTGCTGTGGGAGACAAGGGAAGAAATCTCAGGGATGCTGACCCAAATGTATAAATCATCTCTGCCACACAGAGGTGCCAGGTGACTGGAGGACACCTAATATAGTTCTACTTTACAAGAACAATGGTAGAGACAGAGCTGGGAACTATTAGACCAGTGAGTCTAACATCCGTGTTAGGGAAACTGTTGAAGAAAATAGTGAAGGAGAAAATTAATCTCCATTTGGAAAGGCAGGTTTTGAGCAGGGTTAGTCAGCCTGTTTTTGGATCAAAAACAGAAATTGCTGGAAAAGCTCAGCAGGTCTGGCAGCATCTGTGAAGGAAAAAACAGAGTTAACGTTTCAGGTCCGGTGACCCTTCCTCAGAACTGATTGTGGCTGTGAAAACATCAGTTTATATGAAAACATCAGTTTATATGCAGCAAAAAGGGGGAGGGGGATGAGGTAAGGAGTAAATGATAGGATAGAGCCTAAAGAGAGAAAAGAGCAGTTGGACAAAGTGTACGTAATGATCAGGCTGGGTGGGTGAATAGTTGTTACTGGGTTAGTGACTAATAACAGGTAGTGTGTAATGGCAGGCTATGTGGTGACAGGGCCTGGTGTGTGGGGTTGGGGGCTGGGACATGGGAGAGTTTAGGCCCTAAAATTGAGTCCAGAGGGCTGCAGGGTCCCCAAGCGGAAAATGAGGTGTTGTTCTCCTAGCTTGTGTTGAGCTTCGCTAGAACACTGCAGCAAGCCAGAGACAGACATGCTGGTCAGGGAACAGGGTGATGAGTTAAAGGGGCAGGCAATGGGTAGTACAGGGTCTTTTTTGTGAGCAGAATGTAGATGTTCTGTGACACAGTCACCTAGTCTACGCTTCGTTTCCCCAATGTAGAGATGACATTGTGAGCAGCGAATGCGGTAGACTAGATTCTGGGAAGTGTAGGTAAAGTGTTGCTTCACCTGGAAGGTAAGTTTGGGCCCTTGGACACTGGGGAGGGAGGAGGCAAATGGGCAGGTGTTGCACCTTCGCCAGTTACAGGGGAAGGTGCCGTGGGGGGGTTGGGGATGAAGGAAGTGTGGACCGGGGTGTCCTGGAGGAAATGGTCTCTGAAGAAGGCGGACAAGGGAGGGGAGGGGAATATGTGTCTGGTGGTGGCATCTTGCTGGAGGTGGCGGAAATGGCGCCTGATGATCTTCTGGATGTGGATGCTGGTGGGATGATAGGTAAGGACAAAGGGAACCTGACCTAATTGGAAAACTTCATCAATTTCGCCTCTAATTTCCACCCTGCCCTCATTTCAGCTGGTCTATCTCTGACTCCTCCCTTCGTCGACATTTCTGTTTCCATTTCTGGGGATAGACTGGCCACTAATATCCACTACAAACCCACTGACTCCCACAGCTACCTGGACTATACATCCTCACACCCCACTTCCAGTAATGACTCCATCCCATTCTCTCAGTTCCTCTGTCTCCGTTGTATATGTTCAGATGAGGCTAACTTCGACAGGGGACCCTCCGAAATGTCCACCACCTTCCTCAACCAATGATTCCCCAGCTACGTGTTCGACAGGGCCCTCAACTGGGTCCGACCTATCTCCCGCACTTCCGCCCTCACCCCTTTTCTTCCTTCCCGCAACAACGATAAGAGTTCCCCTTGTCCTTACCTACCATCCCACCAGCATCCACATCCAGAAGATCATCAGGTGCCATTTCCGCCACTTCCAGCCAGATGCCACCACCAGACACATATTCCCCTCCCCTCCCTTGTCCGCCTTCTGCAGGGACAGTTCCCTCTGGGACACCCCGGTCCATACTTCCTTCACCCCCAACACGGCCCCACAGCCCTACGGCACCTTCCCCTGTAACCGGCGAAGGTGCAACACCTGCCTATTTACCTCCTCCCTTCCCAGTGTCCAGGGGCTCAAACATACCTTCTAGGTGAAGCACCACTTTACTTACACTTCCCAGAATCTAGTCTACCGCATTTGCTGCTCACAATGTGGTCTCCTCTGCATTGGGGAAATGAAGCATAGACTAGGTGACTGCTTCACAGAACATCTACGTTCTGCTCACAAAAAAGACCCTGTACTACCCATTGCCTGCCACTTTAACACACCACCCTGTTCCCTGACCAACATGTCTGTCTCTGGCTTGCTGCAGTGTACTAGTGAAGATCAATGCAAGCTAGAAGAACAACACCTCATTTTCCGCTTGGGGATCCTACAGTCCTCCGGACTCAATATTGAGTTCAATAATTTTAGGGCCTAAACTCTCCAATGTCCCAGCCACCTACCCTACACACCAGGCCCTGTTACCACATAGCCTGCCGTTACACACTCCCTATTCTTAGTCACTATTAACAACTATTCACCCTCCGAGCCTGATTGTTATCAATTCTTTGTCGATCCAATTGCTCTTCTCCCTCTTTAGGCTCTATCCTATCGTTTACTTCCCACCCCATCCCCCTCCCCTTTTTTCTGCATATAAACTGATGTTTTCCCAGCCACCATCAGTTCTGAAGAAGGGTCACCGGACCTGAAATGTTAACTCTGTTTTTTCCTTCATAGATGCTGCCAGACCTGCTGAGCTTTTCCAGCAACTTTGTTTTTGTTCCTGATTTACAGCATCTGCACTTCTTTCAGTTTTTTATAGTCAGCATGGGTGTCATGCCGAACAAATCTGATAGATTTTTTTGAGGAGATGATGAAGTGTTTGAATGAGGGTAGGACATTTGATGTGGTTTATATGAACTTCAGCAAAGCCTTTGACAAGACCCCCCATGAGAAACTGATAAAGAAGCTAAAAGCTCATAGGATCCAGGGTAACATGGCAAGTTGGATCCAGAATTGGCTTAGTGACAGGAGACACGGGGTGGTGGTAGAAGACTGTTTGTGTGACTGGAGCCCGGTGTATAGCGGCATACCACAGGGATCAGTGCTGGGTCCCTTATTGTTTATGTTATTCATAATGATGGAGAGAGAGTGTGGGAGAGATGGTAAGTAAGTTTGCAGATGACACAAAGGTTGACCCGTTGGTTGACAGTGAGGAGGGAGGTATTAGGTTACAAGGAGGATATAAATGGATTGGTCAGATGGGCAGATCAGTGGCAGATAGAATTTAGAAGAGGGAACTTTGGAAGAGGGAACAAAACAAAGGAGTATTCATTGAATGACAGGACACTGGGAAGCTCTGAGGAATCTTGGGGTGCTTGTCCACAGATTCCTGAAGGTGGTAGGTCAAGTTAATGGTGTAGTTGAAGAGAGTATACAGGACACTTGCCTGTATCAGTCGAGGCATAGATTATAAGAGCAGGTGGTTATGTTGAATTTGTAAAGAATTTTGGAGAACTGTGTGCAGTTCCAGAACTGTGTGTCTGGTGACCACGCTATAAGAAGGGTATGATTGCACTGGATGGCATGCAGAGGAGATTCATCACGATGTTGCCTGAGATGAAATAGTTTAGCTATGAAGACAAGCTGGATAAGCTTGAGTTGTTTTTGTTGAGGGGTAAATAACAAGGGGGCATATTTTAAAGTGAAATGTAGAAGGCTTAGAGGGTTATGATGAAAGCCTTTTTTACCCAGAGATTGGTGGGAATCTAGAATGCACTGCCTTGGGAGGGGGGTTGTTGAGGCAGAAACCTCACAACCTTTAAAGAGTACTTGGATGAGCACTTGAAATGTTGTAAAATTCAAGGCTATGGGCCTAGTGCAGGTAAATGGGATTAGCGTAGGTAGTAGTGTACTTTTGGTGGTACAGACTTGAAAAGCGCAATTTCCTCTTCTGTATTGTGTCATTCTATGATTTTACAATATGTGAAATCTTTAAGCCAGAAGTTGTGGAACACATTAATACCAGGACGTAGAAGGAAGATGTATCGAGGTCATACAGGCAGATTTTCCAGAGCTAGGGAGGAAGTTTTAAAAAATAGGAGTATGAGGTTAGTAATCTCTGATTGTTCCCAGCAAAGGGACCAGAAGGTTAGAGATAGGAAGACGCGGTGGGGGATGGGATCGTTGTGGGGCTTCAAGCATGATGCAGGAGGCAAGGCTTAAGATTCTTAGGGCTCTGAACGGAATGCAGTTCTTGAAAAGGGATGGGCTGCATTGGGGACAGTGTCCTTGCAGGGAGGTTCACAAGTGTGTGACAATATTCGAGCTTTAAGAGGTGTATTTTGTCTTATTTTTGAAGAGAGATCTTGAGCCAGAGGTGGTGAGTTGTCTCTTTCAAGCCAATAAAGTAAACAGCTTTTTGTTTTGAAGTTAGAACAATAGAAGCTGCATGAATGGGTGGAGTAAGGCTTCCACAGAACCAGAGTTTTAGTTTAGCTTTCAGTAGTTGTTGGGGTTTTGAAGCTGGTTGTGGGAGCTGTTCTACATCTCTCTTGGCCACAGCAAAAAGCTGGAGTTCTCTCTTTCTGAAAGAATTTTCTCTTGGTGTTCTTTCCTTCTGGATTGGCAAAACATAACGTGAAACAATCTGTTTTACTAAATTTGCCTTTGCCAAGGGCATGTTTATGGAATGTTACTATGTTGGAACAGTTGCTGTTTAGTTGTTAAACCATCTATTATTCTGTTAAGTTTTCCAATAGAGTTAAAGTTATGTCAGTTCTTCTTTCTTTTGTTTGTATTCTAACTGAGTGTAAGAATAAAACGTGTTTTGCTTAAAGTGGAGTAGTTTGACCAATCGAATTACATCTGTAATAGAGCACCTTACATTTGTCTTTCAACAAGATAACGTTACGGTCTTAGGTTGTCTCTTTGATTATTTGAAAGGGGTTTGGTCTAGTCCATATCAAACGCAATTGAGGAGGGTTTAAACTTAATGGCTACCAACTTGTAGAAGTCTAAAAGAGGAATAAAATGCATATAGTGACTCTGGTGATGTTCGAGAGAAGGGAGGAAAGCAGACCAAGATATATTGTGAGGAATGTGCATACAGGATGATGGTGCATAAATGTGCAAAGTGTGTTGAGTAAGATTTGGAGAGATACAAACATCATCAGCAGTTTGGGAATATGATCGGTGGAGATGATGGATACATGGCTTAAAAATTGGTAGGCACGGGTGCTTAATATACAAGAATGTAAAGCGTTCAACAAAGACAGAGAAAGGAAAATGGGAGGTGGGATTTCTTCAATGATAATGGAAAATATTGAGTGTGTATGGTGCACCTAAAACATACTCTTCAAGTGTAAGCCAGGTCAAATATAGTTGATTATGAGAAGAGAAGAAAATAACATTAGGAAAGAGAGATCATGAGAATGGCGTCAAAGAGGGTGGCATATGATTTTTAGGTTCAGGACAAAGCTAGAATAATTCTTGAGTTCATCGTATTATTGTTCATTAAGGGAGGGGCATCTGAAAAAGTATCAGTTAAAAGTAGTTAACAGACAGTGTGAAAGTTGAAAGGGAGGAGTTACTGGAAAAGCTGACCGTGCTTAGAATAGATGGGTCATCAGCTCAGGTTGAATTGCTAAAGGAGCTGGTATTAGATATTGTGGAGGATTTGCCATAATCTTCAACCTTCCCTAGATTTGAGGAAATGTGAGAGGATTGGAGAGTGGACTATAGTCGACTATAGACAGCTGTAGTGGCTACAGGTCGGTTAGTTTAACAGCAGCCAGTGTTTGCTAATCCATAATCAGGGACAAAAATTCAGTGGGAAATTAGATGGGATTGGTTTAATAAAGGAAAGCCAGAGCAGCATTGTATAAGATAGATTGTGATTGACTAATCTGACAGTATTTTCTGATGAAAGAATAGAGAAGGTTTATGAAGGGAATGCAATGGATATTGTCTATGTGACCTTCAAGAAAGACAAGATACAAAATAGAAGAGTGATTCATTTAATGGAGATTCATGGAATAGAGGCTCAGGGTCCAGTTGGATAAATAATTGGCCTAAGGACAGAAAGCAGTGAGTCGAGCTAGCTGGGTATCGTTCAGATTGGAGGATGGTAGACGTTAGTCTTATTTGAGGGTCAGTGCTAGGACCTTTTTTTTAACTTATAAATGATTTGGATTGTGGGACATAACGTACAATTTCAAAACTTGCCAGTGATCACGATGTAGCACACAACGAAGATGCTATGAATTGCCTACTATAGGACATAGGTAGACTAGCAAGATGAGCAGACAGGCGGTAGTTGGGGTTTTGTACAGGGAAATGTAAGTTGATGCATTTTGGCAGAAAGGATATGGAGACGTTATACAGATGTACAGTTGTAGTTTAATTTGGGAAACATGGTCTGCATGGATGAGTTGGACCGAATGGTCTGCTTCCGTTCTGCAAGATCTCCTTAAAAAAAAGTTAGTAATGCTGTTCGAAAGACTGTGCATGGATAAAGAGACCTTGAGGTGCATGTGCATCAATTTTTGAAAGTGGCAGGACATATTGAAAGACTGGTTTTTTTTTTCATTCATTTGTGGGATGTGGATGTTGCTGGCTGGCCAGCATTTCTTGCCCATCCCTAGTTGCCCTTGAGAAGGTGGTGGTGAGCTGCCTTTTTGAACTGCTGCAGTCCTCCTGCCATAGGTTGACCCACAATGCTATTAGGAAGGGAATTCCAGGATTTTGACCCAGTGACAGTGAAGGAATGGCGATATATTTCCAAGTCAGGATGGTGAGTGACTTGGAGGGAACTTGGATGTGGTGGTGTTCCCATATGTCTGCTGCCCTTGTCCTTCTAGATGGAAGTTGCCGAGGGTTTGGAAGGTGCTGAATGAGGATCTTTGGGGAATTTCTGCAGTGCATCTTGTAGATAGTACACACTGCTGCTACTCTGTCTGTGGTGGAGGGAGTAAATGCTTGTAGATGTAGTGCCAATCAAGCAAGCTGCTTTGTCCTGGATGGTGTCAAGCTTCTTGAGTGTTGTTGGGGCTGCAGTCATCCAGGCAAGTGGGGAGTATTCCATCACTCTCCTGACTTGTGCCTTGTAGATGGTGGACAGGCTTTGAGGAGTCAGGAAGTGAGTTACTTGCTGCAGTATTCGCAGCTTCTGGCCTGCTCTTGTTGCCACTGTGTTAATGTGGTGAGTCCAGTTGAGTTTCTGGTCAATGGTAACCCCCGGGATGTTGATAGTGGGAGATTCACTGATGGTAACACCATTGAATGTCAAGGGGCAGTGGTTCGATTGTCTCTTATTGGTGATGGTCATAGCCTGGCATTTGTGTAGCGTGAATGTCACTTGCCACTTGTCAGCCCAAGCCTGGATATTATCCAGATCTTGTTGCATTTGAACACGGACTGCTTCAGTATCTGAGGAGTCACAAATGGTGCTGAACATTGTGCAGTCATCGGCGAACATCCCCACTTCTGACCTTATGATGGAGGGAAGGTCATTGAAGCAGCTAAAGGTAGTTGGGCCTAGGACACTACCCTGAGGAACTCTTGCAGAGATGTCCTGGAGCTGATGATTGACCTCCCACAACAGGATACAAAGCAGGTACAATTTTAGACTTTATAAATAGAGGTATTGGGTATAAAAGCCGGGTAATTATATTCAGAAAGCTCTGGCTAGAATCGGCAAGTGTATTGATTGAGTCCTGGTCACTAGACTTTAGGAAAAATGTGAAGATGTTTGAGCAGATGCAGAGGAGGCGGATTGGAATGATTCCGGTATTTTTGAAGTGTAACCATTGCTGTAATCAAATAAAAAGCCACTACAAACAGAAGTCAGAAAATAATTAAATAATCTGTTCAATAATGTTGCCGGAGCGATAATTATTGTTAAGGACACCAAGAAGAACTTACTCTTAGATGATATCTGTGATAATGCAGCACTTCCTAAGTGTCAACTGAGATTTTGTTTTCAAATTTTGGGACTTTGTAAATGGGGCCATTGAAGACTTTTATAGGTCTGATAAGTCCATTTTTTCACTCTAGGTATTGAAAATAGCAATCCTGGCTGAGAGGTACGCAGTGGACTACACATGGTATGTCGACACCATCTTGAACCTGATCCGAATCGCTGGTGACTATGTTAGTGAGGAGGTGTGGTATCGAGTCATTCAGATCATTGTCAGTCGTGATCATGTGCAGGGGTATGCAGCCAAGACTGTGTTTGAGGTAAGTTATTATTTAACCCAAGCTCTCAAATCTGGGGAGGTTGTCCCCTCATGATAATGGTATAGCACAATATGCATTTCAGCCGTATTATCTATAAGATAACATTTCATACAATAGGTTGGATTGTAGTTGGTTTGGAGATGACGTAGGAACTATTACCTGTCTATCTTAGTTGGCTGATTAAACTCAGATCAGTCAGGTAGATTCTGATTGGTCAGGGCATTGTATTACAGAATTCTAGTCTTTAAAGTGTAAGATCTTCAGTTTCTGTTCAGATCTCTGGTCTTTTTACTTTTGTTTTCTATTTTAAAAAAATCAGTTAGGCATAAGATTAACATTAGAACGTTAAAAATGGTAAATAATACAATAAAGTTAAGAATGGGGATCAATCAGATGTAAAGCACAGGGATTTTAGAGTGATTTTAACCACTTACTGTGTTGCAGCTGCAGCGCGTGGGAGCTGCTGGGCACCAAGGTGATCCACAGTGAACACATCTGTAGCAAGTGTTTGCAGCTCGAGTAACTTCACATCCGAGTGGAGAAGCTAGAGTCTGAGCTGCAGACATTGCATCACATCAGGGATGGGGACAGTTACCAAAACATTTTGTTCCAAGAGGCAGTCATGCCCTTTAAATGAGGTCATTTGAACTTGGTCTGTGATCAAGGAGAGGGGGATGTGATTATAGGAGAGTCAAGTATGTTGACCCAGAGGGCAGTCTGTATAACTGTCTAACATTAATGGGATTCAAGGCAAGTTATGTAGATAAGAGTGTGGATGGATACTGTTCTTTGCAGCTGTGAGGGAAGAGTCCAAAAGCTGTGTTGCCTGCCTGGTGCCATATTTGAGGTGCCAACCCCAGGGGTAGAGAGGAACTTGGAGAGAGTGGAGAGTGATCCAGTTGATGTCATCTACATTGGTGCCAAATATTGATAGATATGAAAGAAAGTTCTGCTGAAAGATTTTAAACAATTAGGACCAAAACTGGAAAGCCGAACCTCCAAGGTGATAACCTCAGGATTACTACCTGAGCCATGGGCAAACTGGCACAAGGTAAATGAAGTCAAGGAATTAAATGAGTGGCTCAGGATTAGTGTGAGAGGAATGAGTTTCAATTTATGGGACACTGGCACCAGTACTGGGCTAGAAATGAGCTGTTTTGGTGGGAGGAATTTCACTTGAACTGTGCTGAGACCAGCTTTCTGGGGAATCAAATAACTAGGGCTGTAGAGAGGGCTTCAAACTAATGACAAAGGTTTTGGGAGAGGGGAAACGTAGACTTATAAAGAAAAAGGATACAGCAGCATTGCAGGACAGCTATTTTGACAGTGATCCCCAGAGTGGGACAAGAATGGAAAGAATATGCAAACATAAAAAAAGCAGCAGAAGATCAGGTCACAAGGAAAATATGGTTGAAAAAAGCAAAATTAATAACTCTTTACTTAAATGTACGTAGTACGTGGAACAAAATAAATGCATTAACAGCACAAAAAGAAGTTGCAGGGTGTGATCTTAAAGCCATTGTGCAACATGGTTGCAAGGAGATCGAAGCTGAGAATGAAATATTCAACATCAGGTGCCCTTTTGAAAGGACAGGGAAGAAGAGAAGGGCATGGTGTAGCTTTGGTAGTGCGATATGGAATTAATATGTTAGCAAGAAATGATCTTGCATTGGAAACTTTAGAATTCAGATGGCTTGAAGTAAGAAATAACAAAGGGAGCAAGGCAATCCGCCATCTGCAATCCGACCCCACCACCAAAGACATTTTTCCCTCCCCACCCTTATCTGCTTTCCGGAGGGACCACTCCCTCCGTGACTCCCTTGTCCGCTCCACACTCCCCTCCAGCCCCACCACACCCGGCACTTTTCCCTGCAACCTCAGGAAGTGCTACACCTGCCCCCACACTTCCTCCCTCACCCCAATCCCAGGCCCCAAGAAGACTTTCCACATCAGACAGATGTTCACCTGCACATCTGCCAATGTGGTATACTGCATCCGCTGTACCCGTTGTGGCTTCCTCTACATCGGGGAAACCAAGCGGAGGCTTGGGGACCGCTTTGCAGAACACCTCCGCTCAGTTCGCAACAAACAACTGCACCTCCCAGTTGCGAACCATTTCAACTCCCCCTCCCATTCCTCAGACGACATGTCCATCCTGGGCCTCCTGCAATGCCACAGTGATGCCACCCGAAGGCTGCAGGAACGGCAAATCATATTCAGCCTGGGAACCCTGCAGCCCAATGGTATCAATGTGGATTTCACAAGCTTCAAAATCTCCCCTCCCCCAACCGCATCCCAAAACCAGCCCAGCTCATCTCCGCCTCCCTAACCTGTCCTTCCTCTCACCTATCCCCTCCTCCCACCTCA
>JAHRHZ010000063.1:61624614-61640293 GCA_024137785.1 Ginglymostoma cirratum | reverse complement strand
AGAACCCTCTTCCCCTCCCCCATTTCTGATGAAGGGTCTAGGCCCAAAATGTCAAGCTTTCCTGCTCCTATGATGCTGCTTGGCCTGCTGTGTTCATCCAGCCCCACACCTTGTTGTCATGGGTCAGAAACAATTGTGGCTGATTCAAATAAGGGCAATTATGAAGGAATGAGGGCAGAGTTGGCTGGTTGGGAAAGAGCTTTAGCAGAAAAGATGGTTAATGAACAATGCCAGAAATTTAAGAAAGTAGTTCATGACTCAGAGCAAAGATGTACCTCAGAAAGGAGGAAAGATTCTAGGAAGGGGGTAAGCCAATCAGGGTTATCCAGGGAAGTTAAGATAGTATTAAATTGAAATTTAAAATCCATACAAAAGGTGGTAAATCAGAATTCCAAACATTCACTACGCTCTGGGGGAAGAAGTTCCTTTATGTCTTTACTCAGAGAGTGGTAAGGCCCTGCCTGCCAATGTAGTTAATTCAGCCACATTAGGGGCATTTAAACAGTCCTTGGATAAGCATATGGATGATGATGGGATAGTGTAGGGGGTGGGCTTAGATTAGTTCACAGGTCGGCGCAACATCGAGGGCCGAAGGGCCTGTTCTGCGCTGTATTGTTCTATGTTCTATGTTCTGTGTCTCAGTTTGAAACAAGTGACCCCTTACTCCGTAACAGTGCCCTTGGCTCAAGATTTTCCCCCTGAAGGAACAGCTTCTGTATGCTTCCTTAGATACGTGGACTGAAACTGTACATCACACTCTAGGTACGGCCTCATCAACACCCTGTGTAATTGGAACAAGACTTCCCTGCTTTAAACTCGAATCCCCTAACAAAATTCCATTTGCCTCCTTAGTTACTTGCTGCTCCTACATTCTAACCTTTTGGTTTCAGTGCACAAGAACACCCACAACCCTCTGTGCTGCATTTTTTGGAGAGTGTCTCCGTGCCAGTTGTGGTTCGCCTTTTGATTCTTCCTATCAAAGTGCATGATCTCACACTTTATTACATTAAACTCCACGTATTACGTTTTTGCCTACTCACTCAACCTATCTGTATCCCTTACAGATTCTTTATGTATTCGTAACAACATACCCTCCCACCTATTTTTGTATTATCAGCAAATCTGGATACATTATACTCTGGCCCCTCCTCCAAGTCATTAATGTAGATCATGAATATTTGAGGCCCTAGGACTGATCTTTGTGTCACAACACTAGTTATGTCTTTCCAACATGAAAAAGACCCATTAATCCTGACTCACTTGTCTTCGATATGTAACCAGTCCTCAATTCATATTAATAGATTACCATCAGCTCCGATTTTGTGCAATAGCCTTTTGCGTGGCATCTTGTTAAATCCCTTCTGAAAATCCAAAGACACTATCTACCAGTTCTTTGTTATCGACTCTGCTCATATGTCTTCAAAGAACTCTAGCAAATTTGTCAGACATAATTTTCCTTTCACAAAACCATGTTGCCACTGATTGTGTTCAGTGTTTTGAAATGTCCTGCTGTTTCTTCCTTACTAACAGACTATAGCAGTTTCCTAATGACAGACATTAGACCAATTGGCCCGTAGTTTTGTGTTTTCTGTCTCCTTCCCTTCTTGAACAGAGGTGTAACATCAATCGTTTCCAAATCCACTGGAACCCTCCTGAAATCCCGTAAATTCTGGACTATTTCGACCAATGCCTCCACAATCCCTTCCTTTTAAAATCCTTGGACACAGGCCATCGGATTTTGGTCAACATCAAAAACAGAAGTTGCTGGAAAAGCTCAGCAAGTCTGGCAGCGTCTGTGAAGAAAAAAAAATCAGTGTTAACGTTTCGGGTCCAGTGACCGTTCCTCAGAACTGCTGATCCCTGCCAGGGATACCCGAACAGCTGGGTCCAACGATGCCTATCACACAAACAACAGCAGGAAGATACAGTATGCCATGACACACTTGTCACGTTACTATACATCAAGAACATATCCGAACTGACCGCAAGACTCCTACGATTATTGGGCATCAGAGTGGCATAGAAACCTATGTTAACACTACGCCAACTGCTAACTTGAATCAAAGACCACTTACCCACTATGGACCGAACCAACGTGATGTACAAGGTCCCATGCAAAGACTGCGGCAAACATTACTTTGGATAGACAGGAAGGAAACTGGCCACAAGAATACATGAACACTAACTAGCAACAAAAAGACATGACCAGTACTTACTTGTCTCCATCCACATGGAAAAGGGGAGCCACCAGTTCGATTGGGATAACATTAGGATCCTAGGACAGGCCATATAGAGACAAGCACGGGAATTTCTAGAGGCTTGGTTCTCCACCAAGAAGGCCATCAATAAACATGTAGAATTAGACTCTATATATACACCACTGCGAAGAAAAACTGGAAATGAGGTAAGCAATTCCAACGGACCCCAGAGTTTAAATACCAAGCGGGAACACATAACAGCACTTCATTGGAGGCTGCACTGATGATGTTAACCATCAGAGTAATGAAATGTCTGCGAACTAACGAACCAGCTCGGTGAGCGAACCAACCACGGCATCCACAACCCGAGCTACATGGTGTAACGTTCTCCATCTGAGGCTGAACTAAATCTGTTAGAAGGATGTTGTTCTGTGCATGCCGTCAGAGTTAGCTCAATCCTGATTAATGAAAATACGCATGCAGGTTTCCGGTGAACATTGAACAAGAACAGGATGTGATGTTGGTTTCCATGTAGTAGGATGAATCGACACTGTACAGCCTGCGTCCAAGTGGAGTCAGTAACTGACCAGCCTTAGATGGAAACTAGCAAGGACTGGTATAATTTATCTTTCCTTCACGAGGCAATTGCAGAAGCTGTGCCATTGAGTAATTAGGTGTCAGATAATTATGGGATCTGAGAATGTCATAAACTGATATTTAAGCCAGTATTTTATATCTCCAATTTTTTTTTTCAAATGTATAGATATGACAAAAGAAAACTCCCAAAAGTCAGCTATCATCATGCATTCTGTTGTGAACCTCTTCAAATGGGAAATTTAGACAAAAATATCAATTCTGCAGTTGCGTTAGACTGAGGTTCCATCCCTTGGTTCTGGGAGGGGTTTCAATATTCAGATAGCCTATCGCTTCATACTCTTTATTCTTGTCAGTTCTCCGGAAATTCATTTACTGTTTTCTGGAAGCATTTCCACCTGTCAGTTTTATTTTGCAGTAGCTGAAATTTCTAATGCCTTAAAATAATGTTCAAAGACATTCAGAAAAATTACATATTTCACAATAACGTGATTAAATTTTGCATTCAATTACCTTTTAATGCATTCATCTTACATCTTTATATGAAGCACCTTTACTGTGGGAAAAACATGAAGTCACCTCACAAAAGATATAAGGAAGACAGATACCAGGTAAAGTTTGAGTTTGTTTTTGAAACAGTGTGTGAGAGCAGTGTACTGATCAAAAATCTCATCTTGTTTTTGTGTTCTATTAAAGCCAGAGAGAAAATTAAGCTAAGGTTGTTTTCCTAATCTTAATAGCTCTCATGTCCATAAAAACTAAAGCAAATAGTAAACACTGAAAAACAAGCTAACTTGTGTTTTACAAGTCTTTAGTAATTTGAAGGTTTTCTTATTTAAGGAAACAGTTGAAATGTGGACAGTACTTTTAATTTAAATCTGTGAAGTGAGCTGGAATTTGAAGGCTTGTGTCAACCTTCTATAAAGCTCCTGCTTTCCAAATCTAATCCGCATTGTTTACAGCCTTACTGACCTATCTCATAGCTTGCTGAATGTCTGACCCCATAACTTTTCCGGCATAAAGATTGCCTACGTCCACAGGCATAGTGTTGCCAATTCATCCACTGTAATTTGCCTCATGTGGTCATTCCTTACATCCATGCCTTTGTTACCAACATCCTCAACCATTCAAAAACAGAATCATAGAATCCCTACATTGTGGAAACAGGCCATTTGGCCTGACAAATTGACATCGACTCTCCGAAGAGCATTTCACCCAGACTCACACCCCCTAACCCTCTAACCCTGCATTTCCATTGGCCAACCCACCTAACCTACACATCCCTGAACACTATGGGCAATTTAGCGTGGTCAATCCATCGAACCTGCACACCTTTGGACTGTGGGAGGAAACCGGGGCAGCTGGAGGAAATCCATGCAGACATGGACAACATGTAGACTTCACACAGACAGTTGCCAGAGGCTGGAAATCAACCCAGGACCCTGGCCTTGTGAGGCAGCAGTGCTAACCACTGAGTCACTTTGCTACCTCAAACTGAAGACAAGAAACAGAAGGCTTGCCTGGGATTTGAATGCAGGACCTCTTGCATGTCTATACCATACAAGGCCCCAACTGAGAATCATACCCCTAAACCAATGAGCCATCATTGGTTTGACAGCATCTGTGGACAGAAAGCAAAATTAATGTTTCAGGCCTGTTGACCTAGTTCTTCAGAATGATCAGAAGAAGGGTCACTTGACCTGAAACGGTTACTCTTTTTGTCTCTCTACGGATGCTACCAGATCTGCTGAATTTCTCCAGCAATTTCTGTTTTTGTTTCACATTTTCAGCATCTGCAGTTCTTTGTGTTATTTCAGTCTTCGACATGCTTTCCAGATTACACACCCAGCTTCCACTTTCTATAAACTTCAGACCATCTACACTCAGTTGACTAGATCTTAACATGGAGCAAATCCACCATCCACCAGTCCTCTGCAAGCAGTCTGAAAATGTCGCTGAGCCAACCATGTCCTGATTTTTAAATACTCTTTCTTGTATTCAAATCACTGCATTCACTCCCTCTCTTTAATTTGTTCATTGGATATGGTGTCACTGTTTGTGCATTTATTGCCCATTTCTGCTTCCCTTTGAGAAGGCAGAGGTGAACTGCCTTCTGGAATTGCTGCTGTTGTTGGTCGGAGGTGCATAAGCGAATCTTGAAGGTAATAGTTAGGGAGCTATTAAAAGGGGTGCTTTATCCTGAATGGTGTCAATCTTCTCGAGCATTGTTGGTGGAGCTGCACTCATCCAGGTAATTGGGGAGTTACATTGACTTGTACTTTGTTGTTGGTGGTCTGACTTTGCGGAGTCAGCAGGTGGGTTCCTTGCTGCGTAATTCTTAGCTTCTGACCTGCTCTTATAGCCACTGTATTTATATGACTGTAAGAGCAGGTCAGAGGCTAGTCCTGTTGAATTTCTGGTCAGTGGGGTATTCAGCGAGGGCGATGCCATAAAATGTCAAGTGGTTATAGTTAGATTGTCTGTTATTGGAGATGGTCATTACTGTGAATATTACTTGCAACTTGTCAGCCCAAGTCTGGTTATTGTCCAGGTTTTGCTGTATTTGAGCATGGACTGCTTCAGTATCTGAAGAGTCATGCATGGTGCTGAACATTGTACAATCAATGGTGAACGTTCCCACTTCTAACCTTATGATGGAAGGAAGATTATTAATGAAGCAGTTGAAGATGATTGGGCCTAGGACATTACCCTGAGGAACTCCTGCAGTGATATCCTTGAGCTGAGATGACTGATCTCCAACAACCATGACCATCTTCCGATGTGTCAGGTGTGACTCCAACCAGCAGAGAGTTTGCCCCTGGATGTCAATTGATTCCAGTTTTGCTAGGGAATCCTTGATGCCACATTTGGTCGAATGCTACTTTAATATCAAAGGCTGAAATCCTCACCTCACCTCTGGAATTCAGCCTTTTTGTCCATGTTTGAATCAAGGCTCTAATGAGGTCAGGAGTTGAGTGGCCCTGGCAGAACCAGATTGAGTGCTATTGAGCAGATTTTGCCTTTGCAGATGCAGCTTGATGCCATTGTTGACGACTCTTTCCATCATTTTGCTGATGATTGAGAATTGACTGAAAGAACTGGAATAGACAAGGTTAGATTTGACACACTTGGGAAATTATTTATATTGTCAGGTAGATGCCAGTGTTGTAACCGTACTGGAACAGCTTTGTTACAGGCATAGAAAGTTCTGGAACATAGGTCTTCAGTATTAATGCCGAATGTTGACAGGGCCCAGTCATCTAGTGCCTCCAACTGTTTCGAAATATCATGCGGAATGAATCAAATTGACTGAAGACTGAAAACTGATAACTGTGATGCTAGGGATGACTGGAGGAGCCCGAGATGGATCATCCACTCAGTGGTTCTGGCTGAAGGTTGTTCTGGTTGAGTCATAGAGATCTACAGTACCTGAAAAGGCGCTTCAGCCAATCTTGTCCATGCAGGTCAAAAACAACAACCTAACAATTCTAATCCCATTTTCCAGCACTTGGCCCATAGTGGGTAAATGTTTCTTCCTGTCCACCCTATTTATGTCTTCATAATTTTATACTTTTCAGTCATGTCCCCTCTCAATCCCCTTTGCTCGAAGGAACACAACCCCAGTCTGTACAATCTCTCTTCATAAGAGAACAAAGAACAAAGAACAAAGAAAACTTCCAGCCCAGGAACAGGCCCTTTGGCCCTCCAAGCCTGTGCCGATCCAAATCCACTGTCTAAACCTATCGCCCAATTCCTAAGGATCTGTATCCCTCTGCTCCCCACCCACTCATGCATCCGTCCAGACGCACCTTAAATGAATCTACCGTGCCTGCCTCTACTACCTCTGCTGGCAACGCGTTCCAGGCACCTACCACCCTCTGTGTAAAGTACTTTCCGCGTGTATCCCCCTTAAACTTTTCTCCTTTCACCTTGAACGCGTGACCCCTCGCTATTGAATCCCTCACCCTGGGAAAAAGCTTATCTCTATCAACCCTGTCTATACCCTTCATGATTTTGAAGACCTCAATCAGGTCCCCCCTCAATCTCCTTTTTTCTAATGAAAACAATCCTAACCTACTCAACCTGTCTTCATAGCTAGCACCTTCCATACCAGGCAACATCCTCGTAAACCTTCTCTGTACCCTCTCCAAAGCTTCCACATCCTTTTGGTAATGTGGCGACCAGAACTGTACACAGTATTCTAAATGCGGCCGAACCAAAGTCTTGTACAATTTTAACATGACCTGCCAGCTCTTATACTCAATAGCCCGTCCGATGAAGGCAAGCGTCCCATATGCCTTCTTGACCACTCTATCCACCTGTGCAGCCACCTTCAGGGTACAATGGACCTGAACTCCCAGATCTCTCTGCTCATCAACTATTCCCAAGGCTCTTCCGTTTACAGTATAGTTTGCTCTAGAATTAGACCTCCCAAAATGCATCACCTCACACTTGCCCAGATTGAACTCCATCTGCCACTTCTCCTCCCAACTCTCCAGTCTATCTATATTCTCCTGTATTCTTTGACAATCCCCTATGCTTTCTGCTACTCCCCCAATCTTCGTGTCATCTGCAAACTTACTGATCAGACCACTTATGCCCTCTTCCAGATCATTTATGTATATCACAAACAACAGTGGCCCCAGCACTGATCCCTGTGGAACACCACTGGTCACCTTTCTCCATTTCGAGAAACTTCCTTCAACTACTACTCTCTGTCTCCTGTTGCTCAACCAGTTCTTTATCCACCGAGCTAGAACACCCTGTACACCATGTGACTTCACTTTCTCCATTAGTTTACGATGGGGAACCTTATCAAACGCCTTACTAAAGTCCATGTAGATGACATCTACAGCCCTTCCTTCATCTATCAACTTGGTCACTTCCTCAAAGAACTCTATTAAGTTAGTAAGGCATGATCCTCCCTGCACAAAACCATGTTGCCTATCACTGATAAGCCCATTCTTTTCCAAATATAAATAGATTCTATCCCTCAGTACCTTCTCCAGCAACTTTCCCACCACTGATGTCAGGCTTACTGGTCTGTAGTTACCTGG
The DNA here is from genome assembly GCA_024137785.1 of Ginglymostoma cirratum. Lineage (NCBI taxonomy): Eukaryota > Metazoa > Chordata > Chondrichthyes > Orectolobiformes > Ginglymostomatidae > Ginglymostoma > Ginglymostoma cirratum. Next base: position 61,632,444 of record JAHRHZ010000063.1, on the reverse strand, counting down.
AATATCCGTACTACCCTTCTTGTACAGGGGGACAACATTAGCAACTCTCCAGTCCTCCGGCACTTCACCTGTGTTTAAGGATGCTACAAAGATATCTGTCAGGGCCCCAGCTATTTCCTCTCTCGCCTCCCTCAGCATCCTGGGATAGATCCCATCCGGTCCTGGGGATTTGTCCACCTTAATATCCTAATAACTAAAATTCCATCCCAGGCAACATTCTGAAAAATCTCCTCTGCATCCTCTCCGGTGCTTTCTCATCCCTTCTTTGAAGTTGATAAGAGTGATATACGGAGCTAAGCTATTCCATAACCAATGGATCACATCTAAGCTCTGCAGTCCTGCCATTTCCAGTCATGAAGCCTTAAACAATTAACAGGAGGAGGAGCTTCCACAAATATCCCCATCCTCAGTGATGGGGGAGCCCAGCATATCAATGCAAAAGATAAGTTTTCAATCAGCCATTACTATCTGTACCTTCAGACCCCTTGACATTAAGCTCTGAAATTCCCTGTTTTAATACATTCTTTAAATCATGCCTCTGACTGAGCTTTCAACTATTTCATATTGTTTGATGGTCCAGTATCTGGATTTATTAGTGATGCTTGATTTGATGGTAGTTTAGACACGTAGTTGTAAGTTAAGAATAAGAATATTCACATGGGGTTAGGTTGGTTGCTTCCATATAGAATTAACACTGCACAGACTGGGAGGGCTCAATGACCAGTTTCTGTGCTGTAATTTCAATGTAGTTCACTGTAGAACATTGATCCTGAGGATTCATATGTATTATTTCTTGACAGGCCCTCCAAGCCCCAGCTTGCCATGAGAACCTTGTGAAAGTGGGTGGATATATCTTGGGAGAGTTTGGAAACCTAGTTGCTGGTGATCCAAGATCCAGGTTAGTTGGATTTGCTGCACTTGCTCTCCTTTGGAAGGTCACTTCTGCCTTCACCTGTATGCATATGCCCAGCTTTACTGTGGAGCATTGTACGGGGACTCTAACAATCATTCAGTCTCCAGCTAGCAAGGCCTGCATTGAGGGCAGTAGGCCCTTCCCCCACTCCGAATACCTCCACATCGGCCATGATCTGCTGCTCCTGCCTCTCTATTTTTCAGCTTTTACAGTGGTCGCTGGTTGTGGGCTATATCTAGTCATTAAGATATAGCTACACTTGCTGCTTCACAGGTTAAAATTGTATTTGAAGGTCTCAGTATTGAGGCATAGTGGAGAGTACAGTGAGTAAAACATGATTCTGTGAGCTGGGACTGTATTTGTAGATGTATTCAGTAGTGGATCCAGCTCAAGTTAGCTAAGTTGGTCTAAACTGGAGATTGAATTTGGCAGCTTTTTGGTGCAAGCAAGCCAAAGAACTTCAGATGCTGGAAATCACAAACAAAACAGAAACTGCTGGAAAACTCAGGAGGTCTAGCAACATCTGTGGAGAGAAAGCAGTTAACTTTGTGGGCCCAGTGACTCCCTAACTTTACCAAGAGGGAAAAGGTATGCCCAGTCTTTTGTTACAGCAGTATGTTTGAGATTGTGTGATAGGTTTGTACCTGCTATATTAAACCATTGTATGAGCTGTTTTTCATTAATTTTTATCAGAAAGGGTTTCCGTAGCCTGGCTTTCTTTAATTTCAAACTTGACTCAGTTAATAGCACTTTAACGGTGAGATATTTGTAGATTCACTCCGACTTCAGAGAATTACAGGAAGATTTACCAGGATGCTAGCGGGGGAGCTGAGCTATTGGGTCTGAGATACGAGAAAAGATTGGATAGACTGGGCTTGTTTTCCTTGGAGCAGTGAAGGTTGAGAGGGGACCTGATAGAGGCATGTGAGATGATGAGGGGCATAGATAGGGTGGATAGAAAGAAACTTTTTCCACTCGTAACAGCATTGTAACCAGAGGCACAAATTTAAAGTAAGAGGTAGAAGGCTAGGAGGAGAGTTGAGGAGACACTTTTTCACCCAAAGGATGGTGGAAGTCTGGAACTCACTGCCTGAAAGGTGACGGGGTGGGTGTTGGGTTGAGTGTGAAACTCTTGTAACATTTAGACAGTACTTAGATTGTTATTTGTGTTGCCACAGCTTCATGGACCATGGCCAAGAGCTGGAAAAAGGGATTCGTGTAGTCAGATCTTTGTTAATCAGCGCAGTCACAATGGGCTGAATGGTCGTCTTCTGTACTGTAAACATGTATAAGGCTGTGAGAATTCAGCAAGTTATCTAAGGTGGCATATCAGTGTCGTGTTAACAGAAAGCTGCACTATTATAGCCGCTGTCTTTCAGATGAGACATTAATGTGGTAACCCGTCTGCCCTGTTAAATGGATGTAAGCATCCTACAGCATCATTCAAAAACGAGCTTTTCTCCAGAATGACCTGACCAAGATTCATCCCCCTAAACTGACAACTGAAACCAATAAAAGTAAAAAACTGTGGATGCTGGAAATCTGACGTAAGAACAGGGAATGTTGAAGGCTCCTCAGCAGGTCTGGACAGCATCTAAAGAGAAAGAAACAGAGTGAACATTTTGAGTCTGCTATGACTGTTCTTCAGAACATTTTCCATTCCAGTAAACAAAACTGTCTGGTCCCTCAATTGATTGGTGTTTGGTGGAATTTGATATATTCTAGTTGTTTGCCACGTGACAATAATGACGTTATTTCAAAAACATTTCATTGGCTGTGAAGCACTTTGGAGCATTTTGAGGTTGTGAAAGTTCTTCTCTTTTGATTTTCAGCCCTTTAATACAATTCAGTCTGCTGCATTCGAAGTTTCACCTGTGCAGTGTACCCACAAGAGCTCTCTTACTTTCCACTTATATCAAGTTTGTGAACCTGTTTCCTGAGATTAAGTCGACCATTCAAAGCGTGCTCCGCAGTGACAGTCAGTTGAGGAATTCAGATGTAGAGCTGCAGCAAAGGGCAGTGGAGTATCTCAGGCTCAGTTGTATAGCAAGCACTGATATCCTGGTAGGTAGAGGAATCTCCAAGATGTATGCTTCTCAATGTCTCCACATCTGCACCACTCTGTCCTTTTCTTGTCTGTGCTTTTATTCTTCTGCTGCCATCGCAATAATTATGTATTTAGATCTTTAATTAAATGCATATTTTTTGTGTGAATTGTAGTCACCATCTACTCTAGTTTACGCAATGTTAATATTGTTGGTCACACCTTAACTACTCATCTGTGTGTATTGGCATTAGCTTTTCCTGTGCCTGGCTTCTTTAAGTCAAGTTTTGCTGACCTTGTCCCCTCAGTTTCTCCTGCTGGCCAGTGCCAGCTGCCGCTGTACCTTGCATTTGGTCTCGCCTTGACTCTGTTTTCGACTGTCTAATGAATTTCTTAAATACATTCCAGATAGTTGTCTGGAGCGATATGTTATCGTTCCAACAACAGAGCAGAGTTAGATGTGATGGTGAGTAATACATTAGACTGAGTTAATCTAAAAAGGGAGCATTTATCTGATGTTGATTATAATATGATTGAAATTATATTTCAGCATTTTGCTTGAAAAGGTGCGACTTAGCACAATTTTTGATTGTAGATTTTGTCAGAATAACAAACTGGATGAGTCAGAGACTGATAGTAACAAACTGTTGAAATGGAGAATAATTACAATGGGACAAAAGACCAAAAAAGAGTTTATTTAATATTCCTTGAGGGGGAACGATCTGCTTAGTAAATAAAACAACCATGTTTAACCTAAGAGGTAGCTTAAAACTAAAGCAAAGTGCAACAAGAATATTGCAAATTAATAGTCCTGGTGTAGATATAAAGGAAGTCAAAGCAAGGCCAAAAAGACAGTAAATGTGCTGGGACCTCAACTGTTCCATCTCTCATTAATGATTTAGATAGAGAGTCATATCTCTAATTTTGCTGATAGCACCAAGACTGGTGTAATTTAGGAAGTAGTATAGAATACCAATATTGATAGACCAATATATGTGCAGAACTGTGGCAGGCAATTCCAATGCAGGTCAGTAAATGATTTGTAAAGGACCTATAAAGATTTGATGGGAATATTATGCAAATTCTGAAGAGCTGGAAACAATGGGAATTCAAATAGATGATGTAACAGCACAAACATTTCATAGGTAAAAAAAATTAAAATAACTAACTATCACTGGATAAAAAGCACCGAAGGAAATTAATGGGGTTAAACATGAGTAAGTCCCCTTGACCCGAATGGGATACACTCTTGGGTATGAAAGAAAGTAGCTACAGGGATTGTGGTTGCAGTGGTGGTAATCTTCCAGGAATCCATAGATTCTGGAAAAGTCCCAGAGAATGGGAAAACTGCCAATGCAACACCTTCATTTAAAAAAGGGAAGGAGCCAGAAAAAATTAACCAAAGGCCAGTTTGCTTAACATCTGTTATTGGGAAAATGTTACAGTCTATTTTAAAGGATGTAGTAGCAGAGCATTTAGAAACACACCATGTGAATTAGCAGAAATATAATAGCAGAGTCAGCATGGCTTCAAGATAGAGAAATCATGCCAGACAAATTTACTAGAACTCTTTGAGGGAGTAACAAGGAGGATAGGTAAACGCAAAGCAATGCATGTTATGGATTTGGATTTTCAGAAGGAATTTGGGAACGTATCACATATTAGGCAACTTAATAACAGAACAGCCAGTGGAGTTGGAGTGGCATAGATAGAGGATGGGCTAACAAGTAGAAGACAGAGAATTGAGCTAAGCGGGGAGCATTCTCAGGATGGCAACCTATAACTAGTGGCTTGCCGCAGGGATCAATGCTGGGCCCAGAATGATTTATAATATGTGACAGATGAGGAAAGTGAATGGACTATTGCCAAGTTAATGGATGACACAAAATAGGTGGAAGGGTAAGACATAAGGATGAGGATGACATAAAAGAGTCTGCAGAAGAATATAGACAGGTTAAATGAGTGGGCAGAAACTTGGTAGGTAGAGTCTTATGTGGGAAAGTGTGAGGGTTAAGCACTTTGGCAAGAAGAATAGAAGAGCTGAATATTATTTAAATACAGAAAGACTGCAGAAAGCTACGGCACAGGTTTGGGACTCCTCACCTGTGAATCACAAAAAGTAGCCTCCAAGTTTAGCGAGTAATGGGGAGGGCAAATGGATTGTTGGCCTTTATTTCAAAGGGAATTGAGTATAAAATTCAGGAAGTTTTGCTAAACCTTTACATGGTACTCATCAGGCGAAGGCTAGGATACTGTGAGATAACAAGGTGTAGAGCTGGATGATCACAGCAGGCCAAGCAGCATCAGAGGAGCAGGAAAGCTGACGTTTTGGGTCGAGACCCTTCTTCAGAAAAATGATACTATGAACTGCTTTGGGTCCCTTATCTAAGGAAACATATACTGGCATTGGACGCAGTCCAGAGAAGGTTCACCAGGCTGATAGCAGATATGGAGAGACTATCCTATGAGGAGAGGTTGAGTAGGTTGAGCCTATACTCATTGGAGTTTAGAAGAATAAGAGGTGGCCATATTGAAACATAAGAGATTCCTAGGGGACTTGACAGGATAGAAGTGGAGAAGTTGTTTCCCCTGTAGGAGAGTCTTTCAGAACAGGGGGTCACACATTTAGGACAGCGATGAGGGGGAATTTCTTCTCTCAGAGGATTGTGAACCTGTAGAATTCTTTACCGCAGTGGGCTTTTGAAGCTGGAATAATTAAGCATTTTCAAGACTGTGTTGCAGATTTTTAGTCAGGAAGAGAATCAAAGGCTATGGGGAAAAGGCAGAAGGTTGAGGATTATCAGATCAACCATGATCTTATTGAATGGCAGAGCGGACTTGATGGGCTGAATGGCCTACTGCTGCTCCTACATCTTATAGTCTAACGGAATTTTTCATTCTGTTGGACAGACTCTCCCTGTGACCCTCTGGAATGAATTAGTATCCTTAAGGTGGGTAGTGAGATGCTGGGGCGGGGACTCCTGCTGAAGTTGGGCCAGCAGTGCCCAGACAGAGTCCAGACACTTGATTGCTCTCTAGTGTCAAGCAGTATGGTGCTATTCCAATTCTGTTCCTTTACAATGCACGGACTCCAGGTCAGCTGGCTGTTAGATCTCAAGTTCAAAAATAAACCCAACTCTGTTCATTCTCAGGAATCCTTTAAAACCCCACCGCAGTTCATAAAATGTTCTAGAATCAACAAACCCCTCATGCTGCTTTGTCCTGTGGTGTGTGAGTAATTTGCCATTGCAAAATGTTTTCAGACCTTTTTGTCCTCTGTGCCCTGTATAAGGACAGATTACATGTAGAAAGGTGATCATGAGGTCATTTGATTGCCTTCGATATACCCATACATTAATTACACACAGATTAACCTCCTAAATTGCCACATGTGCTCAAACCACATAAAGAAAAATTATATGGGTCTCATGTTCAAGTGCCCAATGGTAAAACCTTGAGGATAGTGCTTCTGTTCCTCTGCTCCAAATTTAGAAATGTTGGTATGAAATGCCAAGCCGCACAATCCAAACATTGTAACACAATACCTCTATCTCGTGGCCATTGTCCACATTGGTTTGGCTACTCTACCAGCAGTTTGTGTTGTGTCACAGATGAAAGGGAGAGGTAAATTGAATGATTTTTACTGTCCTCCTCTTCTGTCTGATAGTTTTGAATTTTATTTTCTTATCACCTTTTCCCTTTAACAATAGGTGATGATGTGTTTCTCCAAACCCTCTTTGTGAAACTAATTCTTTTGGTAAAACAAAATATGGTTAATGTATGAGATAACAAGGTGTGGAGCTGGATGAACACAGCAGGCAAGGCAGCATCAGCGGAGCAGGAAAGCAGCTTTCCTCCTCCCGTGATGCTGCCTGGCCTGCCGTGTTCATTCAGCCCCACACTTTGTTATCTCAGACTCCAGCATCGGCAGTTCCTACTATCTCATGATTAATGTATTCTTAACCCAGGAAAATGATTCACAACATACATACAGAGTCACACACACATCCAACAAAGAAAGAAATGTAAGAATTATTTCACTTGAATTCAAGTGCAATAAGTTAATGTCTGATTAGGTTCTTTTAGTGGTTGTGTACAGGACTCATGTTTGTAGGAGCTCAGGAGCTGGTGAATTATAGAAGAAGGTGTAGTAGTTTGAAGCAGGGAATTGAATGACTTTGCAAGTGAGACATGAGTTTCTTTTCAGGAATAAGATGTCTGAGAGATATTGAGATTAGAGGTAAGCATTAGGTAAACCTGGAGCTGCCTACTCTTTGAGTGTTACAAGCCCCAGAGGGTTACAGACATGGATTGTATTGGTTCAGGAGGTGGCTGATGGGCCTATCTTCTCAAGGACAACCGAAGTTGAACAGTAAATGCTGGTCCAGCTAATGATGCCCACATCCCATAAATAAATAAAAAACAGCTCATTGATGAATGAAAGTTAAGGTGCATACCATAGAATCCCTACAGTTCAGAAAGAGGCCATTTGGCCCATTGAGTCTGCACAGACTTTCCAAAGACCATCCCACCTAGATCCATTCGCCTCACTAATCTCTATAGCCTGTAATGTTACAGGTGATCCAAACAAACCAGTAATTCCAGTTGTATGATTGGAGCTTCAAGCTGAGAAGCTTAACTAACAAGGTTGTATTGATTCAGAGATAGTAGGAACTGCGGATGCTGGAGAATCTGAGATAACAAGGTATAGAGCTGGATGAACATAACAGGCCAAGCAGCATCAGAGGAGCAGGAAGGCTGACGTTTCGGGCCTAGACCCTTCTTCAGAATTTTCTGAAGAAGGGTTTAGGCCTGAAACGTCATCTTTCCTGCTCCTCAGATGCTGTTTGGCCGGCTGTGTTCTTCCAGCTCT
>JAHRHZ010000063.1:61591230-61624214 GCA_024137785.1 Ginglymostoma cirratum | reverse complement strand
AGAGCTGGAAGAACACAGCCGGCCAAACAGCATCTGAGGAGCAGGAAAGATGACGTTTCAGGCCTAAACCCTTCTTCAGAAAATTCTGAAGAAGGGTCTAGGCCCGAAACGTCAGCCTTCCTGCTCCTCTGATGCTGCTTGGCCTGCTGTATTCATCCAGCTGTACACCATGTTATCTAAGGTTGTATTGATGATCCCTCATGAGAAACTATTGCATCCTTTGGTTGTAAATGACTGTGTAGTTAGTTGCACTAAGTCACACCAGTGTGGGTTTTGATTGTCTCCTTTGTTCAGACATCTGGTCCACCAGTCCTTTGTAGTAGCTTGGTTGGAATGTTCATGCAACAGAAGGAATGTCACATTCCAGGAGGTGCTGAGTTGACTCTTAGCCTGGTAATTGCTGCACATTTTTGGAAGCAGTCAACTTGTGCATCCTGTATTCGATAGCTGCTATTTTAAAACACAAGAATCCATTTCTTAAAAAAGAGAATTTAAGCAAAATAATACTTCTTAAAACACAGTTTAGGTGCTCTCTCTTCATGTTTGTTGGGCATAACAATTGATGGAATAATTAAACATAATGAAGTGCTGCAGAGAGAACAATCCAGACACAAAGAAGGGAGTTTCATTGGAGAGATTTTGAGGAGGTTTTGGATGGGGTCATTGATGGAGGTATTGAGGGAGAGTGATCCTGAGTTAGAACTTGCGGCTGCTCCAAGTGAAACCCTGACAAGGTCTGAGTTGGAAGTAAACTAATGGATGGAGTTGTGAATCAGAAAGCAAGTTTAGAAATGGATGTGCTGCTGGTTCAGGAGCTGAGATGTTGATGAGGGCCTGGGCAATATGCGGTCCAGCTGATTCTTGATCTGTTTGTAGTTTATGAAGGGCTGGCCTTGTGAGGTTGTCAGCAAGAAAGTAATCTAGTCAGTAGGTGATGGGCAGGCTGTCTGCAGCAGAGGGAGCTAGATCAGTGGTAGAAAGGTTGGTTCAGGGTTTGAAGCTAGGCTCAGGGTCAAACATTGCATACAGGTTTCCTTGAGATCTAATTTAGATAAACACCCGAGGAGGGGGCTGAAATGGAGGATTTTTTCCAAAGTGGATGGCTTAGTCTTGCAAACTGGTCTAGTGGTATTATCGTTGGACTGTTAATCCAGAGACCCAGATAACATTTTGGGGAGCCGGTTCGAATCCCGCCATGGTAGATGGTGGAATTTGAATTCAATAAAATATCTGGAATTAAGAATCTGATGATGACTGTGAATCCATTGCTGATTTTTGGAAAAACCCATCTGGTTCACTAACATCCTTTAGGGATGGAAACTGCCATCCTTACCTGGTCTGGTCTCCAAGTGACTCTAGACCCACAGCAATGTGGTTGACTCTGAACTGCCCTCTGGGCAATTAGGGATGGGCAATAAATGCTGCCTGGCCAGCGATGCCCTCATTCTGTTAATGAATAAAAAAAATTAAAATTGAAAAAAACCCCTCTCCTCCATGCCTCCAGACTTTTTTCTTGATTCCATTGGTTTCAGTTTTACCAGGGTTACTTGATGCCACACTCTGTCAGGGGTGTTTTGATGTCAAAGGCAGTCACTCTTAGGCCATCAGTAGAAATCAACATTTCTAATAATGTTAGAACCAAGTCTGTAATCAGATCAAGAGCCTCATAATCCTGGTGAAACCAAAATTGAGCGTCATGAGTAGCTTATTTCCACTGAGTGTTGTTCATTAGAAATGTTGACAATATCTTCCGTTGCTCTGATGATGATTCACAGTGGGCTGATGGGATGGTAATTGGCCGGTTGGGTTTGTCCTGATTTTTGTGTACAGGACATCGGGGTAAGTTTCCACATTGTCGGGCAGACATCATTGTTGTTGCTGTACTAGAATGGCTTGGCTAGGGGTACAGCAAGTTGTGGAGTATGAGCCTTCACTATAAGCATTCAGTGCTGCACTGTTGTCAGGCCCCATAACCTTTGCAATATCCAGTGCCTCCAACTGTTTAATATCATGTGGAGTGAATCAAATTGGCTGAAGACTGGCATTTATAATGCTGAGACCCACTGGAGGAAGCTGAGATGGATCATCCACATAATGCCACATCCAGTTGAAGATTATTGTGAATGCTTCAGCCTTATCTTTTGCACTAATGTGCTGGGCTCATTGAAGATAGGGATATTTACAGAGTCTCCTCCTCCAGTGAGGAGTTTACTTTCCACCAACTATCACTCCTATATGTCCACAGAACTTAGATCTGATCCGTTTGTTGTGGGATTGCATAGCTCTGTCTATCACTTGTTGCTTATGCTGTTTGGCATACTAGCAGTCCTGCTTGACAGAACCAGGTTGAAACCTCATTTTTACATATGCTTGGTGCACTCCTGACATGCCCTCTTGCACTGTCCACTGAACCAGGGTTAATCCCTTGACTTGATAATAATGGTTGAGTGGGGGACAGATGAGGTTACAGATGGAAATAATAAACAATTCTGCTGCTGCTAACTGCCCACAGTTCCAAATGGAGGTCAGAGTTTGAGTTGCTAGATTATTTTGAATGTAATCTAACATGGTAGCGAGCCATGTAATGCCATGGGTGGTGTCCTCGCTGAAGTTGGAGCTCTGTCTCCATAATGACTGTGTATTGGTCCATCCTATCAATATCATCTTTGACAGATGAACTTACACCCAGCAGGTTGATGGGGTTGAGATTAGATTGTCGAAGATAGCAAGGACTGCAAATACTGGAGTCAGAGTCAGCACAGTGTGGAGTTGGAGGAACACAGCAGGTCAGGCAGCATCAGAGGAGCAGGAAAGTCGACGTTCTGGGTCGCAACCCTTTTTCAGAACGGGACAGGAGTGGAGCTGGGAAATAAATAGAGGGAAGAGGGGTGGGGCTGAGGGAAGATGTGGGATGGTGGTAGGTGAATGCAGGTAGGGGGTAGTGGGGATTGGTCAGTGGGAAGGGTGGGGCAGGTAGGTGGGAGAGAAGATGAACAGGTTGTGTCAGGTCAAGGAGGTGAGAGGGAGGAGGGGTGGGGCTGGGGGAGGGGAGGTGATATGGTGATAGGTGGATGCATGTGGGAATGTTGGGGCAGATAGGTGGGAAAGAACATGGACAGGTTGTGTCAGGTCAAGGAGGCAGGGATGAGAAGGAGGTTTGGATGTGGGATGAGGCTGGGGGTGAGGAGATTTTAAAACTGGTGAATTCTATGTTCAGGCCATCAGGTTATAGGCTCCTGAGCAGAATATGAGGTATTGTTCCTCTAGTTTGTGAGTGGTGTCATTGTGGCACTGGAGGAGGCCCAGGATGGAAGTGTCACCAAGGGAGTGGGAGGGGGAGTTAAAATGGTTAGCAACTGGAAAGTGTTGTTGATTATCATCAAGGGATTGTATTGGTACTTAGCACTTACTACCAACCCAGTCTGTCAGTTTGTCATTGACCAGCTTGTGTATCAACAGGAATGGTACTGAATCAGTCTGATTGGTTTCATTTTCTTACTGATTTGGTCATGATTTAATACAGCTTGAGTTTCTCAGCTATTTCAGGGTTGACTATGTTACTGTGGATCAGCAATCACATACAGAGCTGATGCTAGGCTTCCTTCCATGAAGTTCGTTTGTGAACCAGTGCAGCTGTTTTATCGTAACAAGGTGTGGGGCTGTATGAACACAGCAAGCCAAGCAGCATCATAGGAGCAGGAAAGCTTGACGTTTCGGGTCTAGACTCTCCATGGGTCTAGGCCTGAAACGTCAAGCTTTCCTGCTCCTATGATGCTGCTTGGCTTGCTGTGTTCATCCAGCCCCACACCTTGTTATCTCGGATTCTCCAGCATCTGCAGTACCTTTTATCTCTAACAGCTGTTTTATGGTCTTCATTGCTCTGATAGTAGCTTTATAATCCTATTCATTTAAATCCAATTCTGCAAGACCCTTGAGTTTTTACCCTGGGCCTTTGGATTATTACTGTAGTAATACATAGCCACAATGCTGGTATACCCTTTGGGATATCCCCTTCCGTCAATACTGTGCTGGTTTGATTCTCTTGAAGACTGCATTGCTGATCTTGTTGCAGATATTTGTGGGTCCCAGGTTCTCCCAAATCACACCTGGCCTGGGGGACTGCTGGAGCAACAGAAGGACAATAAAGTATTTGGTTCAAAAACAGAAATTGCTGGTAAAGTAAAGCTCAGCAGGCCTGGCAGCATCTGTGAAGAAAAATCAGAGTTAATATTTTGGGTCCGGTGACCCTTCCTCAGAGTATTTGCTTGTGTTAATCCCATGGTTAAGAGTCGAGGTTAAATGTGGGATGCACAATGGCCCAGGGTTAGAACAAACTGTTTTACTGGGGACTGGGAAGAGAGAGGGAGCTGTTGGACCTGGGATTGCATTAGCTAGCAGAAAATTCTGAGAGAGCACTGGGGAGCCAGTCAGCATTGGTACTAAGACTGGGCTTTGAGCAGCAGAAGGTATTATTAACTGGAGGATGAGCTCTGAGTAACCAAACTGGGACAAAGCAGGAGGAACGTGGGTTGGATTTGGAAGAAGGGGAGCTGTGTTCTCACATGGTACAAAGTGCTTCCAGCAGGTGGAACTGACTAATGGTGAGGACTGAGGTCTCCAAGGTGTTGTTCCAACATGCTCTGAAATGCAACACGTGGTCTATTGAGCTCTGTACAATGTCAGCCGAAAGGATTCCAGATCCACTGTCAGGTATTCTAACTGAGATATTTTAACATTTCCCAATTGCACCAGGTTTTCACTGTCATTTGCTAGACATATTTGCAGAATTTGAATGTCCTCAGAGCTAACTAATCTATTCCTTGCTAGGCAACTGTGTTGGAGGAGATGCCACCATTTCCTGAGAGGGAATCTTCAATCCTTAACAAGCTGAAGAAAAAGAAGGAATCCAGCAGCTTGGCTAACCTAGAGGTGGTGAAGAGGGAACAGAATGCTGATGTCAATGGTAGCTCTGAACCCACGGTTCTCCACCCCATGGTATGTGACTCAGAGTAGTGTTCACAATGACTTGTGTGACAGTAACGGGTGCCTCTGTGTCAAATCAATAGATTGGTCACCACACAAGAGGCCATTCATTCTGTCTTGTCTGTACTAGCTCTTTGTAGGAGCAACTTGAATCTCCTACCTTCTACCCTCCATCTTTCCTTGTAGCTCTGTACATATTTTCTTCAGGTAACTATCAATTCCTCAACTGTCCCCTGCCTCCACTACAATCTCAAGCGATGCAGTCTGGTTCCTAACCATTTGCTGCAAAGAAGGATTTCCTTTGTGCCATTTCAGATTCTTTTGCAGTGTCCTCTGCTTCTCAATTCTTCCGCCAATGGGAAAGGTTTCTCTCTATCTCCTCTGTCCAGACCCCTCATGATATTGAAGCTGTCAATCAAGTTTCTTCTGAAACTTTTCTCACCTTTCACCCTGACCCTGACTTTCCCTTTTGTTTTCCCATCCTTTCAACAATCTAAAATCATTTTACAACTTTCCTTCACTTCAGAAGAAGAATCCCATCCAACTTGAAATGTTTCTCTGCACACCTGCCTATTGAGTATATCTGTTTTTATTTGCTTTAACGTTCTTGCTTCTAACTTCTATACCTCTATTTATAAAGCCCAGGATCTGATTTCTCAACCTTCCCTACTACTTTCAGTAACAAAAGCAGAAGTTGCTGGAAAAGCTCAGCCGGTCTGGCACATCTGTGAAGAAAACAATCAAAGTTAACATTTTGGGTCTGGTGACCCTTCCTCAGCCCCCTTGACCTGCCCATCCTCCCTGGACTGACCTATCTCCTCCCTACCTCCCCACCTACACTCACCTTTACTGGCTCCATCCCCGCCTCTCTGACCGGTCTGTCTCCTCTCCACCTATCTTCTCCTCTATCCACCTTCTATCTGCCTCCCCCTCTCTCCCTTTTTATTTCAGAGCCTCCTTCCCCTCCCCCATTTCTGAAGAAGGGTGTAGGCCGGAAATGTCAAGCTTTCCTGCTCCTATGATGCTGCTTGGCCTGCTGTGTTCATCCAGCTCTACACCATGTTATCTCAGATTCTCCAGCATCTGCAGTTCCTACTATCTCTAAAACAATTTTAACCCCACTGTGAAGCCTGTTCTAAGGATGCCTTCCCTGAAGAAGTTACCCTCCTCCCTCTGGAAAAACCTCAGTGGATCTCTTGCCCATTGCACCTCTCGAGTAATCTCTTCGGCCTTGAAACTGCTCGACCACGTCCTGAAGCAAACCAGGTACTGCAGCCACATCACCTTTCTTAGTACCTGCCTACGGAACCAGATCATCCCCAATGGACGACAGTCCACATTCAAGCCTTCCCAATTTGGCGCCAACCGTGACAATATCTACATTCAGAACATTGAGACCCTTCAGAAGCGTTTCTCTCTGCGACTCCTGAAACACACACTCGCAGCAATGCGCCGGCATCTCCAGGCACTACAATCAAGCCTACCCCAGCTCAGAGCCTCCCTTTCCCAGACCTGCAAAGGACCTGTCCTGTTTTTTATTCTTCGTAGGATCCACAACCTGAACTCACAATTCTACTCAGCTTTAGTGAACACAAAAAACCGTAAGTACAGAGAACTTACTGGGGCCCACCACCCAAAATGGGCTTCCTCCACCTCCCAAATCCCCAACCCTACCCAGGACCTTCCGCACAATGTGCCCGCCGCCATTGGCCATGTGGCCACTGTCGGAGCAACCACAGATGACGTCACATCCTCCTCCGCCGGATACACCACGTCCGGGACAGCGAATATCACCGCCTCCATTTCCGAGTCCAACACCATAGACACTGAGGATGCACCTACCGTCACAGTTACTGCCGCCTCCTACCCCGCTCCGCCCACCACCAACGCCGACACAATTCCGCCCACCGCCAACGCCGACGCAACTCCGCCCACAGCCGACGTCACTCCGTCCACCGCCTCCACAGCCAGAAGCTCCAGAGGAGACAGCAGCTCTCAGCCCTGCCGACTCTTCACCATTCCCCCAGACCTCCCCCTTACTGAGGACGAAAGGTCAGTCTTCAGTAAAGGGCTCACCTTTGTCCCCCTCCACCCACACATCAACGAATACCTGTCACGCTTGGACGTTGTGCAGTCTTTCTGCCGCCTCCACCTCCGCGCTTACTTCCTTAACCGTGAGCCTAACCCTCCCTCTACTGACCCCTTCTCCCACCTCCAACACGTCCCCTCCTCCTGGACACCACCCCAAGGGCTCCTACCCTCCCTCGACCTCTTCAACTCCAACTGCTGTCGTGACATCAATCGCCTCAACCTCTCCACCCCACTCACCCACTCCAACCTCTCCCCTGCAGAACGTGCAGCCATCCGCTCCCTCTGCTACAATCCCAACCTCACCATAAAACCCGCGGACAAGGGAGGCACAGTTGTAGTATGGCGCACTGACCTCTACATCGCCAAGGCCAAACGCCAACTCTCCGACACCACCTCCTACCGCTCCCTTGATCATGATCCCACCCCCGAACTCCAAACCCTCATCTCCCAAACCATCCACAACCTCATCACTTCAGGTGACCTCCCACCCACAGCCTCCAACCTCATTGTTCCCCAACCCCGCACCGTCCGCTTCTATCTCCTTCCCAAAATCCACAAACCTGACTGCCCTGGTCGACCCATTGTCTCTGCCTGCTCCTGCCCCACCGAACATATCTCCACCTATCTGGACTCCATTTTCTCCCCCTTAGTCCAGGAACTCCCTACCTATGTCCGTTACACCACCCACGCCCTCCACCTCCTCCAGAACTTCCAATTCCCTGGTCCCCAACACCTCATCTTTACCATGGAGGTCCAGTCCCTATACACCTGCATTCCCCAAACATAGGGCCTAAAGGCCCTCCACTTCTTCCTGTCCCGCAGGCCCAACCAGTCCCCCTCCACTGACGCCCTCATCCGCTTAGCCAAACTCGTCGTCACCCTCAACAACTTCTCTTTCGATTCCTGCCACTTCCTACAGACAAAGGGGGTGGCCATGGGTACCTGCATGGGCCCAAGCTATGCCTGCCTCTTTGTAGGTTACGTGGAACAATCCCTCTTCCGTACCTACACTGGCCCTAAACCCCACCTCTTCCTCCGTTACATTGATGACTGTGTCGGCGCCGCCTCGTGCTCCCATGAGGAGCTCGAACAGTTCATCCACTTTACCAACACCTTCCACCCCAAACTTAAGTTCACCTGGACCATCTCTAATACCTCTCTCTCCTTCCTGGACCTCTCTGTTTCCATCTCCGGCAACCACCTAGAAACCAATATCCATTTCAAGCCCACCGACTCACACAGCTACCTAGAATACACCTCCTCCCACCCACCTTCCTGCAAAAATGGCATCCCCTATTCCCAATTCCTTCGCCTCTGCTGCATCTGCTCCCAGGATGAGGCATTCCACTCCCGTACATCTCAGATGTCCTCGTTTTTCAAGGACCGCAATTTCCCCCCGCTCAGTAGATGAGAATGCCCTCGACCATGTCTCCCGCATTTCCCGCAACTCAACCCTCACACCCCCAACCAAAATAGAATCCCCCTCGTCCTCACGTACCACCCCACCAACCTCCGGATCCAACACATCATCCTCCAACACTTCCGCCATCTGCAATCCGACCCCACCACCAAAGACATTTTTCCCTCCCCACCCTTTTCTGCCTTCTGGAGGGACCACTCTCTCCATGACTTGTCCGCTCCACACTCCCCTCCAGCCCCACCACACCCGGCACTTTTCCGTGCGACCGCAGGAAGTGCTACACCTGCCCCTACACCTGCCCCCCCCCACCCCCATCCCAGGCCCCAAGAAGACTTTCTACATCAAGCAGATGTTCACCTGCACATCTGCTAATGTGGTATACTGTATCCGCTGTTCCTGTTGTGGCCTCCTCTACATTGGGGAAACCAAGCAGAGGCTTCGGGACCGCTATGCAGAACACCTACGCTCGGTTCGCACTAAACAACTGCACCTCCCAATCGTGAACCATTTCAACTCCCCCTCCCATTCCTCAGACGACATGTCCATCCTGGGCCTCCTGCAGTGCCACAACGATGCTAACCGAAGGTTGCAGGAACAGCAACTCATATTCCGCTTGGGATCCCTGCAGCCTAGTGGTATCAATGTGGTCTTTGAAAGCTTCAAAATCTCCCCTCCCCCTACCGCATCCCAAAACCATCCGAACTCGTCCCCGCCTCCCTAACCTGTCCTTCCACCTATCCCCTCCTCCCACCTCAAGCCCCACCCCCATCTCCTACCTACTAACCTCATCGTGCCCCATTGACCTGTCCGTCCTCCCTGGACTGACCTATCTTCTCCCTACCTCCCCACCTACACTCACCTTTGCTGGCTTCATCCCTGCCTCTCTGACCAGTCTGTCTCCTCTCCACCTATCTTCTCTGTCCATCTTCTATCCGCCTCCCCCTCTCTCCCTATTTGTTTCAGAGCCTCCTCCCCCTCCCCCATTTCTGAAGAAAAGTCTAGGCCTGAAACGTCAGCTTTCCTGCTCCTATGATGCTGTTTGGCCTGCTGTGTTCATCCAGCTCTGCACCTTGTTATCACCATTTTCAGTGTTTTGTTTTACATACACAGCCAGCTCCCTGCATTCCTACACTCTTTAAAATTTTACTGTTTGTTTTATATTGCCTGTCTTTGTTCTTTCTTCTAAAATGTATCACTTCCAAATTATTTTTCATCTGCCCAGTTTGAAATTGTGGCCTGTATCCTTCTGTAACTCAGCAATATAGATTAATAATGACAGTGGTTTTAGTACTGACCCCTGGAAAGGCCAACCTTACCCCCCTGAAGTCTGAGAAACGACTATTTACCATGACTTGGTTTTCTGCCACTCAGTCAATTTCATATCCACGCTGCCATTCTCCCTTTATTCCATTGGCTTCCACTTGTCTGACAAGCTTGTTACGTTGGACTTGACGCTTATTCAGAGCTCCTGTATGCCATTTTAACCTACTATGTTACCTCACTAAAAGCTCAAGCAAACCAGTTGCTCTTTGCAAATCCAAATTTGTCCAAGTGATGGTTAATTTTGTCTGGAATTATTGTTTTCGGCTTAAAATCTAAAATACCACTACGATATTTACAAAAAATATAAATTAAGACCATAAGACATAGGCGCAGAAATTAGGCCATTCGGCCCATCAAGTCTGCTCTGCCATTCAATCATGGCTGATAAGTTCCTCAACCCCATTCTCCCGCTTTCTCCCCATAGCCCTTGATCCCCTTGATAATCAAGAGCCTATCTATCTCAGTCTTAAATTAAGACCCTAGTAATTGAAATAGAGATGAGGGCAAGGCGATTTGTTGTAACTACGTGATGTAGGAACTAGTGGACACCATTTTTGTTCATAGTGACCACATCTGTAGCAAGTGATGTTGCTTGAGGAACTCTGCCTCAGCAATGAACTGGAGTCTGAGCTTCGAACACTAACATATCAAGGAGGGGGGAGTTACTTGGATGCCGTGTTTCAGGAGGCAGTCATACCCTTTAGATTAACCACTTCAAATACAGTCAGTGGTCAGGGGCAGGAGGATGTGACTATGAGTGAGCCATATAGAGGGATCCAGGCAGTAGTGCTGAAGGCACCTCAGCCCTTGAGCTTGTCTAACAGTTTGAGATTCTTGCTTCCTGTATGGATGAGAGGGGGCCAAAGGGAGGATCAGCAAAGCAATCATGGCACTGTGGCACAGGGAGCCATTCAGTCGAGGGGAGAAAAGAGAACTGCAGATGTTATCAGGGATAGTGTAGACAGGGGAATGATTAGGATTGAGAGACTGGCAGGCTGTGTTCCTGCCTGATGCCTGTATTCAGGGTATCTCATCTGGGCTGCAGATGAACTTGGAGTGGGAGGGAAAAGATCCAGTTGGTCCACATAGGTACCAGTGATGTAGGTAGAAAAATGAGAGGTTCTTCTCAGAGAATATGAACAGCTAGGGGCTAAATTAAAAAGCAGAACCATGAAAGTATATAATCTCTGGATTACTACCTGAGCCGCAAGTAAATTGGGTACAGTATCAAAAAGATTAAAGAGATAAATGTGTAGCTGAAAGATTGGTGTGGGAGAAACAGGTTAGAATTCATGGGACATAGACGCTATGAGGAGGGAGGAGGGAGCTGTTTTGATGGATGGGCTCCACCTGAATCATGCTGTGACCAGAGTCCTAGCAAATTGCATAACTAAGGCTGTGGGTAAGGCTTTAAACTTTAATAGTGGGGGGTGGGCTCAGTTGCATAGAAAATTTATAAATCAAAGGTAAAGGAGAAGGTAGAATTTCAGGTTAGTGAAGGGAATGATTGTTACCAGAAAATAAAAGGAAGGGACAGAATGCGTGAATGTCATATTGCATTTAGGAACCATAAAAGTTTTTAGACAAATTTGATAATAGAACAAACTTAAAGATTTTGTATCTTAATGCACGAAGCATTCAGAACGTGGTAGACAACTGGTGGTACAAATCGAGGTAAATGCATATGATCTCATAGCTATTCCAGAAACATGGTTACAAGGAGATTAAAACTGGAGACATAACATTCAGGAACATTTGGTCTTTTGGAGAGACAGGCGGGATGGAAAAGGTCGTGGGGTAGCACAGTTAATAAGAGATGAAATGAGGACAATTGTGACAGATAATCTAGGCTCAGATGATGTAGAATTCATTTGGGTGGAAGTGAAAGGTGACATTGGTAGGAGTAATATACAGTCCCCCAAACAGTAGCCACTCTGTACGAAAGGTTCTGATTCCACAAATAGCAGGAGCATATAAAAAGAATAGAGCAATAATTATGGGCAGTAATTAATTATCTTCATGTTGATTTGTTAAGAAATTGGAAAGGGTACCTACAACAACAAATTTATAGAGTGCATTTGGGATAGTTTCCTAGAGCAATATGAAATGGAGCCAGCCAACGAGCAAGCTTTCTTGGATCTTGTCATGGGTATAGAGTTAGGTCTAATAAATGACTTCAGAGTAAAAGATCTCTTAGGAAGTAGTGATCATAACATGATAGAATCTAACATTATAGAAGCAACTGTGTTTGACTTAAATACAGGAATTTACAATGAAATGAGGATAGATTAGCAAGAATGTCAGCAAGCAAGCAGCAGCAAACATCTAAGGATTAAATTAAGGATTAATAAAACATTTAATTCATGACTCGCAGCAAATTTACTTTCATCCTAGTAAGGAGGAAAGACTCAAAGAGAGAAATAATTAAGGAAGTTAAGGTTAATTAAGGAAGTTAAGGAGAGTATTAATTTCAAATAAAAAATGTATAAGGAGCCCAAAGGTAGCAATAGCCCCGAAGGCTGCACCCCTAGGTCCCTCTGTTCTATAACACCACCTAAGACCCTATCATTAATTTTATAAGCCCTACCCTTGTTTGTTGTACCAAAATGCAATACCTCGTATTTATCCAGTTTGAACTCCATCTGCCATTTTTCAGCCCATTAACCCTTTTCATGAAGGTCCCTTTGTAAACTTAGAAAATCTTCTTCACTGTTCACTGTGCCACCAACTTTGTTGTCTATAAACTTACTGACCATCCCTTCTATATTCTCATCCAACTCGTTTATATAGGTGGGACTAGTTTAGTTTGGAATTATATTCAGCATGGACTGGTTGGACCGAAAGTTCTGTTTCCATGCTGTATGACTGTATGTCTGGGATAAATTCAGAATTGAGCAAAGGAAAAATAAAAGGAATGGCCTGTTCCTACTTCTTGTAGCCTAATGGTCTAAATATTTTCCCACCACTGAGAATAATCTGACAAGTCTGTAGTTCCTCAGTTTATCCTTGCGTCCTTTTTTGACCAAGGGTGTAAAATTTGCAATTTAACAATCTGTCACCACATAACAGCTTCCCAGCCTAGCATAGTGGTCCCCCGGTGTAGAGTGCTCTTACCCCGGCACGATAGTCTCCCAGCCGTCTCCCAGCCTCATGATCCTCAAGGTGAAGCTCGATGCAGTCTGGAGCCAGGGCAGATTGGAGGCTAGGTGCCAGCTTGATATGGGTTGGAAGACTGCTGTTCTAGATTTTAATTTCTGCAATGCTGGACATTTTATTTCTCTATTTTCTAAGACCTTGTAATAAAGAAACTGTACCTCGGTACCTTTGTACCTAAGATGGCGCTGTAAGTGGACATCTACAAACTTTTCTCTGTACTCATTGAGTATATGTGACAAAAAAGCTAATTCATTCATTCAGTTTCTCTGCAATTTCTGCTATTACTTCCCTCAGTGTTCTCAGATAATTCTCATCTGGTCCTAGTGACTAATCAACTCTACTCTCGTCAGCCTTTCTCACTGCCCTCTTCATTAATTTTTAGTCTGTTCAGCATCTCAGTCACTTCCTCTTTCAGTACAATTCTGGCAGCATCATCTTCCTTGGTAAAGACAGATAAAAAAATACCCACTTACTATTCCAGGTATGCCTCTATGTGTAAATCCTTTTTTTGTCCTGAATCAGCCCTACATCTACTTTTACGACTTATGTCATTTTTCTATCCTAAAGAAGATTTAGGGGTTTCCATTTATGTTTAGGTGCCAACTTCTTTTGATGCTCCCTTTTTGCTTCTCTTATATGCTTTTTCACCTCCTCTGAACATTCTATATGCAGCTTTGTTTTCAGTTGTATTTTCTACCTGATGCCTGTCATCATCGCACTTTTTCTTCTTATTATTTATTTTTCTCCTTTGTCATCCAGTGAACTTTGGATTTGTTTGCCCTACCTTTTCCCATCATTGTGAAGAACCTCAACTGTACCCAAACATGTTGCCTTTTAAAAGCAGCCCATTCTTCCATTGTGGTTCTGCTGTCAATTTGTGATCCTATTTGGACACAAATAGTTCCCACTGTAATGCCTATTTGAGGCTATTTTCAAGGTGTACCAGTTCGATCATTGTTGGAATAGTAACGTGGTTCAGACCTGTGATGCTTGTTTTGCACTGTCTGTGTTTGAAAGATAAAATAAGCTGCTGGCTTTCAATTGGAAACACTCCTGCCTCTTGAGTCTGCACCTAAACCCTGTTCCTGGCCTTGAGTTGACATCTTGAACAGTACTGAGGATGTTTGGAAGTTGAGAAGTGAACGTTGAGCTCCATTTGCTGTTGATAGAAACCAGATGGAAGTTTGGGGAAACATGATATTATTTGACACCATGTGCAAGAAATGTGAAAGAATACTGTGTAAATGCAAGCTTTGAAGCTGGTGAAAATTCTGATGAAGGGTTTAGGCCCGAAACGTCAAGTTTTCCTGCTCCTATGATGCTGCTTGACCTGCTGTGTTCATCCAGCCCCGTGCTTGTTATCTCGGATTCTCCAGCATCTGCAGTACCTTTTGTCTCTGAGCCGTTTATTGTGCTGTTTTGTAATTGTAAAAATCCTGTGTAGTCTTTCACTCTCATACAGAGGGAGATTTTGTAAGACTGTGTTGTGATACTTGTTTTTTTTACAGCCCACCATATCCCCATCGACTGATCTTCTGGGCCTTGGATCAGTCCATCTGGTGAACCCAGCCCCTACCTATCCATCTCAAGGTGGTTTATTGTTGGACATATTCTCAGACGTGAGCCCGGGGGTGATCTCGCAGATCACCAGTGCTGAGGACTGTTTTGGAAGGTACTGTACACCAGAATTGGGTGACTTACTGGGAGTCTGGATTGGAAAGTCTGCCAACATTTTGACTGACAAAAGGAGGCGGATTCCAGAGGAGGTTTCAAAAGAGAACTGGATATATATTTGAAGTGAAGAAGATAGAGGGCTACGGAGATAGTGCTAGAGAATGGGACTAGCTGGGTAGCTGTTTTGGGAGCCAGTACTGACATAATGGTCAAATGGGCTCCTTCTGTACTGTAAAATTATATGATTCTATGACAAATGCACTGAAAGATTTGAGTCATTTTTCCTGTGTATGACAACATTGAAGCTCCAGGTGTTACTGAAAATGGAACTTTCTCACCTTTACTGTCTGTAAATTTGATAAAGACTGAGCTATGTTTCCCAAATGCATGTTTTATGCACTTTTAAAATGATGTGCAGCAAATCATTTAACTGTACTCTAGGAGCATGATTTAATCAGGAATATAAAATTATTCTCACGTTCAAGCCTAGAGTGGTCTACATAACACCACACCCAAGAAAATTCCCTTTGTTCTCTCAGGTCAGTGCCCTTGCTTACTGTCTTTCACTTATTCTCCCTCACTCACGCTCTTTCACTTATGGTCACTTGCTCACCCTCTTTCACTTATTCTCCCTTGCTCTGACTCTATCTCATTCTCTCTCACTCATGCTTTCTCACTTGTTCTCTCTCTTGTTCTGTCTTATTTGCCATCTAAAGGAAGAGTGCTAAATTGGGGGAAGGCCAACTACAGCAAGATTCGACAGGAGCTGGGAATGTGGATTGGGAGCAGCTGTTTGAGGGTAAATCCACACTTGATATGTGGGAGGCTTTAAAGAGAAGTTGCTTAGAGTGCAGGACGGACATGTCCCTGTGAAAATGAGGGATAGAAAGGGCAAGATTAGGGAACCAAGGATGACAGGTGAAATTGTGAGACTAGCTAAGAGGAAAAGGGAAGCATACATAAGGTCTAGGCGACTGAAAACAGACGAAGCTTTGGAAGAATATCGGGAAAGTAGGACCAATCTGAAACGAGGAATTAAGAGGGCTAAAAGGGGACATGAGATATCTTTAGCAAACAGGGTTAAGGAAAATCTCAAAGCCTTTTATTTGTACATAAGGAGCAAGAGGGTAACTAGAGAAAGGGTTGGCCCACTCAAGGACAAAGAAGGGAAGTTATGCGAGGAGTCAGAGAAAATGAGTGAGATTCTTAATGAGTACTTTGCTTCGGTATTCACCGAGGAGAGGGACATGACGGATGTTGAGGTTAGGGATAGATGTTTGATTACTCTAGGGCAAGTCAGCTTAAGGAGCAGGAAAGTGTTGGGTATTCTAAAAGGCATTAGGGTGGACAAGTCCCCAGGTCCGGATGGGATCTATCCCAGGTTACTGAGGGAAGCGAGAGAGGAAATAGCTGGGGCCTTAACAGATATCTTTGCAGCATCCTTGAGCACGGGTGAGGTCCCGAAGGACTGGAGAATTGCTAATGTTGTCCCCTTGTTTAAGAAGGGTAGCAAGGATAATCCAGGTAATTATAGACAGGTGAGCCTGACGTCAGTGGTGGGGAAGCTGCTGGAGAAGATACTGAGGGATAGGATCTATTTACATTTGGAAGAAAATGGGCTTATTAGTGATAAGCAGCATGGTTTTGTGCAGGGAAGGTCATGTCTTACCAACTTGATAGAATTCTTTGAGGAAGTGACAAAGTTGATAGATGGGGGAAGGGCTGTAGATGGACTTCAGTAAGGCATTTGATAAGGTTCCCCATGGTAGGCTGATGGAGAAAGTGAAGTCGCATGGGGTCCAGGGTGTGCTAGCTAGCTGGATAGAGAACTGGCTGGGCAACAGGAGACAGAGAGTTGTAGTGGAAGGGAGCTTCTCAAAATGGAGAACTGTGACCAGTGGTGTTCCACAGGGATCCGTGTTGGGACCACTGTTGTTTGTGATAAACATAAATGATCTGGAGGAAGGTATAGGTGGTCTGATTAGCAAGTTTGCAGATGACACTAAGATTGGTGGAGTAGCAGATAGTGAAGGGGACTATTGGAGAATGCAGCAGAATATAGATAGATTGGAGAGTTGGGCAGAGAAATGGCAGATGGAGTTCAATCCAGGCAAATGCGAGGTGATGCATTTTGGAAGATCCAATTCAAGAGCAAACTATACGGTAAATGGAAAAGCCCTGGGGAAAACTGATGCACAGAGAGATCTGGGTGTTCAGGTCCATTGTACCGTGAAGGTGGCAATGCAGGTCGATAGAGTGGTCAAGAAGGCATACGGTATGCTTTCATTCATCAGAAGGGGTATTGAGTGCAAGAGTTGGCAGGTCATGTTACAGTTGTGTCGTACTTTGGTTCGACTACTTTTGGAATACTGCGTACAGTTCTGGTTGCCACATTACCAAAAGGATGTGGATGCTTTGGAGAGGGTGCAGAGGATGTTCACCAGGATGTTGCCTGGTATGGAGGGCTCTAGCTATGAAGAGAGGTTGAGTAGATGAGGATTATTTACATTAGAAAGACGGAGGTTGAGGGGTGACCTGATTGAGTTCTACAAAATCATGAGAGGTATAGACAGGGTGGATAGCAAGAAGCTTTTTCCTAGAGTGGGGGACTCAATTACTAGAGGTCACAATTTCAAGGTGAGAGGGGAAAAGTTTAAGGGAGATATGCGTGGAAAGTTCTTTACGCAGAAGGTGGTGGGTGCCTGGAACGTGTTGCCAGCGGAGGTGGTAGAGGCGGGCATGATAGCATCATTTAAGATGTATCTAGACAGATACATGAATGGGCAGGGAGCAGAGGGATACAGATCCTTGGAAAATAGGTGACAGGTTTAGATAGAGGATCTGGATTGGCGCAGGCTTGGATGGCTGAAGGGCCTGTTCCTGTGCTGTAATTTTCCTTGTTCCTTGTTCTTTGTTCTTTGTGCTGTCACAATTCTCCCTTGCTCACCCTGTTCACTTATTCTCTCTTGTGCCAACTTTTCTGCTTAGAAAGCATATTATTGGGATGCATAACAGCCTGGTATGGCAGTTGCTCTGCCCAGGACCGTAAGAAACTACAGAATGTTGATGGCACAGCCCAGACCATCACAGAAGCCAACCTTCCACCCATGGACTCCATTTACACTTCTCGCTGCCATGGAAAAGCTGTCAACATCATTAAAGACCCATCCCGCCCCAGTAATACTCCACTGCAACCTCTTCCGGCAGGCAGAAGCTCAGAAATCACTCGACACCAGTTTATAGTTCAACAGGTTTATTTGAAAGCACAAGCTTTCGGAGCCTCACTCCTTCTTCAGGGTAATAACACCAGAAGAAGGAGTGAGGCTTCAAAAGCTTGTGCTTTCAAATAAACCTGTTAGACTCTAACCTGGTGCTGAGTGATTTCTGACCTTGTGTCCACCCTAGTCCAGCACCGGCATCTCCACGTTATGGTCAGGTGGAAGATACAGAAGGTTAAACACATGCAACAACAGGTTCAAGAATGGCTTATTTCTTGGTGTTATTAGACTGATGAATGGGACTCTCTAACTTCAACTAATCTTGATCTTGTTAATGTTGATCTTGCTTTGTGCACCTCCTGTGGAGCGTAACCTGTGTGCCTCACTGTGTCCAAGCATGCTGTGATTTGTAAATCCTTGCTTGCAATGATCTGCCTGTATTGCTTGCAAATAAAGCTTTTCACTGTACTTAGTTACACGTGACTACAGTAAATCAAATCAAATCTTGCTCTTCACTTGTTCTTTTGCTTTCACTTTTTATCTTATTCTCTCTCACTTACCTTCTCCCTTATTCTCTGTGTTGCTCTCCTTATAAGAGCATAAGACCATAAGACATAGGAGCAGAAATTAGGCCATTCGGCCCACCGAGTCTGCTCCGCCATTCAGTCGTGCCTGATAAGTTCCTCAACCCCATTCTCCTGCTTTCTCCCCATAACCTTTGATCCCCATGATATTAAAGAACCTATCTATCTCAGTCTTAAATGTACTCAATGACCTGGCCTCCGCAGCCTTCTGTGGCAGTGAATTCCACAGATTCACCACTCTCTGGCTGAAGTAGTTTCTCCTTATCTCCATTCTAAAAGGTCTTCCGTTTACTCTAAGGCTGTGCCCTCGAATCCTAGACTCTCCTACCAATGGAAGCATCTTCCCAACCTTCTTTCACTTATTCCGTTTCATTCACTGCCTTTCGTGTGCTCTCTCACTCACTCTTTCATTTGCTCACTCAGCTTTGTTGGCTGTTTCTCTGTCTTATGTCACTTTTTCTGTCTTTCAGGTTTATTTGCAAAAATAATGGCGTGTTATTTGAGAACCTGCTTTTGCAGATTGGTCTGAAATCTGACTTTAGACAGAATTTGGGTAAGTTTTTGTCGTTTTCTCTGTATCTCTCTCACTCTGTCTTCCTCTACTGTCCTCCCAACAGCCCCCTGCCTCAATTACTGCCCCACCTTCTCACTCTGATACTTGGGCCTGGTGTGCAGTTTCCCCGCTTTGTCCAGTTTTCCTGTTGGATTTGAAACTGACTGGAGACAGACTGGAATGACAGAGCAGTTGCAGTGAGATTTGAAGAGAAGAGACTTGGTGAACTGTTTTCTGGCCCCCAGATAGGGAGGTGAGGAACTACCAGAAATGCTGCTTGTCTGCTGCTGGTTGGTCTGCTGTGCATTGCCAGCAGTTCCCAGAATTATTTGACATTGCAGCAATGCTGTTGTTGGTGGATCTGATGTTTGAGTGGGGAACATGAGTAAGCCTGTGGTGGTCCCAGTTCACTGCTGTTTGCACCCTCTGGTGATGACCTTCTGAACAATGAGAGCAGGTTTCAGAGGCACCTATCCCAGTCTTACTCATTTCAACATTGATAGCTCATCCCAGAGTGACTCAGGTGTAATTTTGAGGATTTGGGCGTTGCTGGCTATTCACCATCACTCATTGTGAAGAGCCCACCACATTCAAGGCATCTTTCTATCACCATTCCTGCTCTGAGGGCTGTTCTGCTCCCTTTTGAACACTTGCTCGCTTTCTCCCTCTCTTTTGCTCTCTGTCTTGTTTTCTAATGTTAGGGACAGAATATTTGCTTTGAGGTTTTCTTTTGTGTTCAAGCTGGTTTGGCTGGTGGGTAGCTGCACAGGGTTCAGTCTGGCAGCGTTGTGAGCTGGCTTCCCATTGCCAATCCATTGAGCCTGCTTCCTCCCTGCTGAGAGTACATTGAGCGAGACAGAGCCAGCTCAGGTCACCCTATAATGCCCCAGCCATTCAGCAGCATGCCAGCTGTTACTGCCTGAGATTCAAGGCCATTTGTGCTCATAGAACTCTCCCCCGACCCCAGCACCTTACAGACCAGAGGGGGCACAGTCAGCAGCAGAAAATAAAGTTCTCCTTATTCAGGTAGAGCATATTTTATTGCCTTATCAACGTGTACCTTCTACTGTGTTCTGCTTCGTGGTTGTTGAAGGTGAGCAGATATTGCATTAGAATCCATTTTCACTGCCATACTGAAAGTGAAGCTCTCCTGGAATTCTGATCTCCTTCATCATGGCTTGTGGAGTGACCTGGAATTATTTGGGATCATGGGAAGGGATTGAATCTAGGGATACAGGATGAGGAAAATGGCAATCTTGTAGTGACTTGTTGAATGCGGATGTTTGAGTGGCATGTATCTGCTAATCCAGGTTCTCTCACTGCCTGCAGGTCGGATGTACATTTTTTATGGTAACAAGACTCTGACCAAATTTGTCGGTTTTACTTCAGTGATTATCTACCCGGGAAACCTTTCAGCCAATATCCTTTATGTGAAAAGATTTATTTGAAAGCGAATGCTGACTTGTGAGCTAGCTGATACAGTCCTCTCCAATTCAGTAAGCAGACAGCAACTCTTCCACTTGTTGGCTGTAGATTATCTGAAACTGCAGTGATCGCCGTTTTTTACCCAGATTCCTGAGAACGGAAGTGGATGAAGATGAATGATAGCCATGCTGGTGTTGGAAATATGAATCATTACGGTTGGATGGCTTTTTTTCTTCGTCTGCACAAAATGTGTGTTCACAATTCTTTACCAGTCTGTCACCAGCAGTCAAACAAGAAGAGTCATGTATACTTTTGTCCTTTCCTGAGTGCAGGCAGCTTCCTGGTGTCTCCTTGTATCTTCGAACCTGATCAAGTGTTTCTACAGCTCACTTTCTGATCTGAAGGACTGTTTGTTTCACTGAACAGTCTCTATGTGTCAGTGAGACTGACCATGCACCATCCCTGGGATACAAGTGTCACGGAGACACAAACTTCCTGGAGGGGGGAAGTGGTGGTCAGTGAGGACTGAGTGACCGTGGAGGAGGGAATTTGTTGGGACATGGTGAGGATGTGGGAGCTGGCCAAGCGACCTGTACGGGTAAGAAGCAAAGTGAAGGCCAAGACCCAGATAGATGCACACAGAGACACCCCTCACACACACAGACGGAGATACCCCTCACACACACATAGACTTCCTATTTCAATCTTCTCTGAAATTGGCTGCCTCGCACCATTCCTCCTGTGAGAGACCTATTTCAACACCAGTCCTTGAATTTCTCAGTGCCAAAATGTTTCTTGTGTTCCGGGAGTAGCAATCAACCTATCTTTATCTCTCCACGGCAATTTCCATTAACAAACATCAGTTAGTTTGCTCTGTTTTGCTTTCCAAAACAATATGCTACTCAAAGGTCAATGTTCAACTTCAACCCTCGGTTCCTAACCAAAAATGAGAAACAAAAATAATGAAGGCTGCAACACTGATGACAATCAGAGAAAATAATTCTTTTGATGTTTGAATCTGGTGAAAGTATTTATTTTGTGCACGTGTCAGTGTTTTGTTACAGAAGTCCACCTTTTAAACACTGGAAAGTGGTTACATTTTTATAAACAGCATGTTAGATTTCTCATTTGTATTCATGCAGTGCACCCTCGATGAGTCAGATGCAGGACCTTTTATTTTTATTTCTGGCTAGATCTGCTTGTTGGAGGAATCTTAGTTGGAAGTCCCTTAGGCAGGGAATGGTGTGGAATTTTTAAACTCCAGCTTTGCAATCATGAGAACAGGAAGAGATCTGACATTGCCGGCCTTATTCAGTACTGCCCAAAGCTGTGTATCTAACACAGCCTGGTCTCAGGCTTACAGCCTCCTGTCAGACACACATAGCTGCTACCAGATTCCTGATTAAAAGTTACATAAATCATTATCATGACCCTCAGAGGTAAAGCTGATTTTTACACCTCCTCACCCTGGGATACTGGCAACATCATTGTAAACTCCAGTCACCTCAGCAGACGCAAATCTCCAGTGTCCATCACTGTCTGGGACAGATGGGACACAAATCCATGCTAGTGTTCCCATCAAGAAGAAAAGCGTTTATGGTGACTTTCAATCAACACTGTTCACAGTTCCTGGTTTAATAAAATGGAACTTCGAAAGCACTGACTTCTCGAGCTAACGTAAGCAACACAGAAAAACTACCAGTCCTCTTATTTAGAACTTGCTCCTGGTTCAGATCCCAACTGCACTTCTGGTATTTACAGGTTTTGTAATATCAAACGTTCTGTGCTAGTCCTAAGATTTATTTCAAAGTGAATTGATTTACCTTTTGTTTTGAAAAGCAGTGACATTTAGTGTGACTAGGTCTTAGTGCTGATTGATTAACCAAATCCACAAAACATTTGGACAAATTATGGCTCCTAAAATGTTTGAGAATGATGATAAACCAGATGAGCTAAAGTCCAAAGCTAGTCATTATTTAAGGCCTCACTGTAGTATTCCGTGACTACATGTCCTAGAAAGTGAATCGGGCCTTGAGATTGAGTGCTGAATGTAGCCTGCTCCTCTAATCACAGCAGAGGCAATGATTTTGAGGCTGAGGGAGGGATAATGCTGGTCTGAGAGGTGAGGCAGCAATGTTGAATGGTCGCTTTGTTCTCACGGTGTCCCAACAAGGTAACCAGTTAACTGAAGTTTGTCCATTCTAACCTGTCCCATGGTTGAATAACTCTACATGTCTTTATATAATGGCTGTTTATATATATTATTCATGAATCACTCTGTATATGATCATTTCTTTAACTATCTTCTACAGCTGAATGTTCAACTCAAGCCTGTCAACCCCACACTTGAAGGTGGTGCCCAGATTCAGCAGATGTTAAACATTGAGTGTATCTCTGACTTTGCCGAGGTGCCAATCCTTGGGATCCAGTTCAGGTAGAAACTTGTGGTCAAAGCAAGCATGCAGACATTGGAGTGGGAAAAGGCTTGCTCTCCTTATCCTCTCATCCTCCTCTTGTGGTTTTCATTCACACAGACATGACAGTATGCTGCAGAACATCTCTGTTAAGCTGCCAATCACAGTGAACAAGTTTCTCCAGCCCACAGATATGTCATCTGAGGACTTCTTTCGACGATGGAAGCAACTAAACAGGTGAAAGTGACATAGCGACTGACTATATTCAGCCTTATACCTAGGCAGATATCTGAGCAGGAAAGTAAGAATCTGCCACAGCACTGGAGGACTGTCTACAGTTCTGATTCTGTGTTTAAGGCAGGATAGATTGGCATTGGGTGCAGGTCAAAAGACATTTACTAGGCTGATTCCAGGGAGGAAAGGGTTGACTTATTCCTAACAGCATTGTGGGTCTACCTACAACAGTGGTTCAAGAAGGTAGCTCACCATTTTTTAAAGGGTAACTAGGGTTGGGAAATAAATGGGCCCACATCCCATGAATTAACACAAAAATTCCTCCCTGGAATAATAGACAATGCTGAATTCTCTCAACCCCCAGTTGAAGAATGATACACTACTCCTGTGAGGAGAGAGTGTGGAGAGATGGTTGCTGGAGATGCAGTCGCACTGACTGTCAGAGGGGCAGTACTGGGGGAATGCATCACTGTGGGAAGATCAGTACCTGTTTTCCATTCTGTCCTGAAAGTCTGTCTGGCATCTCTATCTGAGGACTTCCCAGGACTACAGCTCAGCTATGGAAAACTTGTCATTCTCCAGATCTGAAATTCCCAAGCAGCTGTTTCCAGCACTGGTTCCCTCAGCTTTACTTCAGCAGGTTCACCCTGTGCTCCCTCCTCATGGCACTCTACCCTGCAATGTATGCCTAAACCCTAATTTCATCTTCTGATGCTGTGTGAACCCTGAGCTGTTTTTCTTGTGCTTTATTAATACTTGACCAGCAGTTGGACAGTCAATCGCATTTTCACAAGCCTCCTGACATAGACAGTTGGGTTTATGTTTCACTTTGAGTACTCTTTCTGCATTGTTCTCTGAATGGGAAGAGTTACAATATAAACATTGTGTAGATTCTCAGAATTCTCATTCCGTTGCTGAGGTTTATTCGTAAAGTGTTTTCTCCTTGTGCCCTGCAGCCCACAGCAGGAGGTGCAGCAGATATTTAAGGCAAAGTATCCAATGGACCGAGACGTGACTAAAGCAAAGGTAAAAATCAAACTTGAACCTGGAGTTAAAAATGCTGAACATTGTCTCCAGACTGGAACATTGGCCTCTGTACAAGAATATCTGAATCAAATGCTGTGGGTATAAGCCCTAATCCACAGCTGTGTAGGCTGACATTTCCAAGGGTCAGTACTGAGGGAGTGTTGCAACATCAACGGGTCAATACTGAAGGAGTGGTGCACTGTCAGAATGTTGGTCCTGAGGGAATGCTGCACTGTCAGAGCATTAGTACTGATGGAGTGCTGCACTGTCAGAGGGCTTGTACTGAGGGAGTGCTGCACTGTCAGAAGGTCAGTATTGTGGGTGCGTCGCACCATCGGAGGGTCAGTGCTGCAGTGTTGGAGGGTCAGTGCTGAGGGAGTGCTGCAGTGTTGGAGGGTCAGTGCTGAGGAAGTGCTGCACTGTTGGAGGGTCAGTGCTGAGGGAGTGTTGCACTGTTGGAGGGTCAGTGCTGAGGGAGTGCTGCACTGTTGGAGGGTCAGTGCTGAGGGAGTGCTGCGCTGTTGGAGGCTCAGTACTGAGGGAGTGCTGCAGTGTCGGAGTGTCAGTATGGACAGAGTGCTGCACTGCCTGAGGGTTAGTACTGAGGGAGTGCTGTACCAAAGGAGGGTCAGTCCTATGGGAGTGCTGCACTGTCAGAGAGTCTGTGCTGAGGGAATTTTGTACCATCAGAGTGTCAGTATTGAGGGAGAGCTGAACTGTTTCAGGGTCACTAGTGAGGGAGTGCTGCACCATCGGAAGGTCAGTACTGAGGGAGAGCTGCACCATTGGAAGGTCAGCGCTGAGGGAGTGCTGCTCTGTCAGAGGGTCGAGTACTGCGGGAGTGCTACACTTGGCGGGTCACTACTGCGGTAGGGCTACACCATCGGAGGATCAGTAGTGAGGGACTGCTGAAGAGTCAGAGGGTCAGCTGAGGGAATGCTGCAGTGTCCGTTGATTAGTACTGAGGGAGAGTCGCACTGTCAGAGTGTCAGTACTAAGGGAGTGCCGTACTGTTGGAGGGTGAGTACTGAGGGAGCGCTGTACTGGAGGATTAGTACTGAGGGAGTGCTGCAGTGTCCGCCGATTAGTACTGAGGGAGTGTCGCACCATCGGAGTATCAGTACTAAGGGAATGCTGCATTGTCAGAGGGTGTGTACTGAGGGAGCGCTGCACTGACAGAGGGTCTGTACTGAGGGAGTGTCGCACAGTCAGAGCATCCGTACTGCGGGAGTGCTGCACACTCAGAGGGTCAGTACTGAGGAAGTGCTGCACTGTCGGAGAGTCTGTACGAAGGGAATGCTGCACCGTTGGAGAGTCAGTAGTAAGGGAGTGTTGCACTGTCAGCGGGTCAGTACTGCGGCACTAGACAAATAGGAACACCACTACCTGCAAGTTCCCCTCTGAGCCAATCATCAGCCTGACTTGGAATAATATCTCTGTACCATCCCTGTTGCTGGGTCAAAATCCTGGAATTCCCTTCTTTACAGCATTGTGGATCTACCTACAGCACGGGGTCTGCAGCAGTTCAAGAAGGCAGCTCACTACCACCACCTCAAGGGCAATAAATGTAGCCCAGCCAGTGAAACCCATGTCTCTTGAATAATTAAAAATAACTTGCAGTGGTGCTGGCAGTGTACACGTGTTTGCATTTGACATACTTTTATGTTTAACAACTCTGAACGCTTTTGCTTTTGTAATTCACTTGCATTAATGTTTGTTGTTTCTGATCCTTATTAATCCATTAAATTCCATTATGAAATATAAAACTAACATGAAAATACATGTGAATTTGAGAGCCAATTAAGATAACACTTCAAAATGTCTCTGTAATCTCTACCACATATATAATCATCTTACATGGACCTTGTGCATGCTCCACATCATACCCGGTATCCAACTATTTGATCTCCTTCATTTGTAATACACAGTGATCTGTCTTCACAGCTGTCAGTGAGTAGCGTGGTCACCTCTGAGTCAGAACATTGTGGGTTCAAGTCCCAGTCCAGAGATTTGAAGACAGAAATCTAGGCTGAGACTCCAGCATTGCATTGTCAGAGGTGCAAGGCCCCATCTCTTTCCCTAGGACAAACACGATGGATCCTACAACTCTCTTTCAAAGAAGAATGAGGCAGTTCCTCTAGCATTCTGACCAATATTCATCCTTCAGTTAATGTCAGAAAAACAGATGAGCTCATTGGTACATTGCTGTGTCTGGGAGCTTGCGAATTGATTGCTGCTTTTCTAGTGTTCCCATTCTGAAGAGCTGCAAAAATACTTCAGTGCCTTCTCCTCGTTGTGTCTAGTCTGTATGTATGCTCCACCATCAGAAACTCTAACAGACTAATCTCTCAGTCATTGTATGTTCATTCGGCTGTAGTCTACTCACTAATCTTAAGAAGGAAAACCCTAGATTAACATTTTAGATGTCTAAAATCAAATTGACCAGAATACTCTGAGCAGGGATAATTCCCTCATTCTTAGGAAATGTCCCCGAGAGCAGCCCAGAGTTCACCGTGCTCACCACTTGTATGGTTCGTTCGGGTTTTGAGTTATATGTTTTTATTCATTGTTTTCTTTAAAACACCTGAATGTACATGTTAGAAACAGTCCTGGGGTCTGCTAGAGTTGTGAAAGAGCAGTATACATTCAGATAATTGTGGCTGTTCTGTTTGATCGGTTAGTGATATTTTCAATTTAAGCCCATGTTTGACAATTGTACTTCTCATCCTGCAGCTATTGGGATTTGGTCTCGCACTTCTGGATGGAGTGGATCCCAATGGTGCCAATTTTGTGGGCACCGGAATTATTCATACGAGGAGCATCCAGGTTGGATGTTTGCTTCGCCTGGAGCCCAACACTCAGGCTCAGGTATGTGTTCAGGAAGACACTGTTCTACTGTCAGCTCGGAAGGAGTCTCGGCCTGTCAGACACAACATCTGTCTCTGTCCCTGTAGAAATCTTTACTTTCCACATAATTACACTGCTGTGGGTTGAGTAAATTGTAAGTTTGCCTCAGTATCTACTTGAAGTGAGAAGGGAAAGGAGGATTCACACCAAATGTTTATTGTGTCAATGAGCAGCAATTGCCATTTTCCCAAGCAGCCTGTATTATTCTTTCATCTTTGTACACCCTGTTCCTTTCAGCCCCTCAACACCCCCACTTCAAATCCTTCTCTTTGCACATAAACTAGAGACATCTCCTGACTGTAGGTTACCACAAGTGATCACTTCAATGTGGGAGTGAGGAACAATATGTTGTAGTTTGGATGTTTTAAGTGTTGCTTACCTGTTGATCTTTCTCTGGTTATACCACACTGCACAGTCAATCACACAGGCATTAGTGTGTCCCAATGTTCCCAACTTACAAAACACAGTGCTAGGAAGGGATGGTTGAACCCCTGTAATAATTAAAATTGAAACACAAGTCCCCAATCTGTTATGGCAGGAGTGGAGGTCCCATTCTAATAATTAAACCCAAAGCACCCAGAGAAGCTCACCTCACCTTACCTAATCTGTTAAACTGTTAAGAGAAGGGGAAGTTAAATGAAAGAAAACACCTGATATTCAGTCTATAAGTAACAATTTACTTATTTAACCCTAACAGTGAACAAATTAACAGAACTACGAACAAACTGAACTATTTCCTCCTAACTGAACAAATTTCTACTGGTATGCTATTCCAATAAACAGAAGTCCCACTTATATAACCCAAGTAATAAGAAAAAAAATTAAATTAAAACTTAGTCTCTCAAAGTCCACACAAAATGTAGCTTCCGGAATGCTCTGCCATCATCACTGTGTCTCCAGTCATAAACACCTTTCTTCCGCTGATCTTACTGTCAGAGATGTTTTGTCTGTGAAGACTCTTAGCTAGAAGTGCTGTGGTACCTTTTATGGATAGACAGTGCTTTCTTCGAGGGCTTAGTGGTTTCTTGTGAGAACTAGGTGCTTAGTTCTCAAATGGCGGTTTGTTCTCACTCCGATTTTTAAAAACCTTCTCCTTGTATACCTTGGATGACACATCAATTTTCTTACAATAGCATGGGTCCGAGGTTATCAAAACCATCAGATTTAAATTGGATATGACAAGGTGCAGAGCTGGATGAACATAGCAGGCTAAGCAGCATCAGAGGAGCAGGAAAGCTGACGTTTCAGGTCTTGACCTTTCTTCAGAAAAGGGGAAGGGGAAGGGGATTCTGAAATAAATAGGGAGAGAGGGGGAGGCGGATAGAAGATGGATAAAGGAGAAGATAGGTGGAGAGGAGACAAACAGATCAAAGAGGCGGGGTTGGAGCCAGTAAGGGTGAGTGTAGATGGGCATTTAGGGAGGGGCTAGGTCAGTCCAGGGCAGACGGACAGTTCAAGGAGGCAGGATGAGGCTGGTAGGTAGGAGATAGGGGTGGGGCTTGAGGTGGGAGGAATAGATAGATGGGAGGAAGGACGGACAGTTTAGGGAGGCAGGGACGAGCTGGGCTGGTTTTGGGATGCGGTCGGGGCAGGGGAGATTTTGAAGCTTGTGAAGTCCACATTGATACCGTTGGGCTGTAGAGTTCCCAAGTGAAATATGAGATGCTGTTCCTGCAACTTTCGGGCGGCATCGTTGTGGCGCTGCAGGAGGCCCAGGATGGACATGTCGTCCAAGGAGCGGGAGGGGGAGTTGAAATGGTTTGCGACTGGGAGGTGCAGACGTTTGTCGCGAACCACGCATAGGTGTTCCACAAAGCGGTCCCCAAGCCGCTGCTTGGTTTCACGGATGTAGAGGAGGCCACATCGGGAACAGCGGATACTGTATACCACAATAGCAGATGTGCATGTGAACATCTGTTTGATGTGGAAGGTCTTCTTGGGGCCTGGGATGGGCTGGGGGTGCGGTGTGTAGGGGCAGGTGTAGCACTTCCTGAGGTTGCAGGGAAAGGTGCCGGGTGTGGTGGGGCTGGTGGGGAGTGTGGAGTGAACAAGGGAGTCACGGAGAGAGTGGTCCCTCCGGAAAGCAGATAAGGGTGGGGAGGGAAAAATGTCTTTGGTAGTGGGGTCAGATTGCAGATGGCGCAAGTGCCGGAGGATGATGCGTTGGATCCGGAGAATGGTGGGGTAGTACGTGAGGACACGGGGGATTCTGTTTGGTTGTTATTGCAAGGAGGGGGTGTGAGGGATGAGTTGCGGGGAATGTGAGAGACACGGTCGAGGGCGTTTTTGACCAGTGTGGAGGGGAAGTTGCGGTCCTTGAAAAACGAGGACATCTGAGATGTCCGGGAGTGGAATGCCTCACCTCGGGAGCAGATGCGGCAGAGGCGAAGGAATTGGGAATAGGGGATGGCATTTTTGCAGGAAGGTGGGTGAGAGGAGGCGTATTCTATGTAGCTGTGGGAGTCGGTGGGCTTGAAACGGATGTCAGTTTCCGGGTGGTTGCCAGATATGGAAACAAAGAGGTCCAGGAAGGAGAGAGAGGTATCGGAGATGGTCCAGGTGAATTTAAGGTTGGGGTGGAAGGTGTTTGTGAAGTGGATGAATTGTCGAACTCCTCATGGGAGCACGAGGCGGTGCTGATACAGTCATCGATGTAACGGAGGAAGAGATGGGGTTTAGGGCCAGTGTAGTTTTGGAAGAGGGATTGTTCCACGTATCCTACAAAGAGGCAGGCATAGCTTGCGCTCATGCGGGTACCCATGGCCACCCCCTTTGTCTGTAGGAAGTAGGGAGGGATTGAAGGAGAAGTTATTAATGATGAGGATGAGTTCAGCTAAGCGGATGAGGGCCTGCGGGACAGGAAGAAGCGGAGGGCCTTTAGGCCATCTGCGTGGGGAATGCAAGTGTATAGGGACTGGACGTCCATGGTAAAGATGAGGTGTTGGGGACCAGGGAATTGGAAGTTTTGGAGGAGGTGGAGGGTGTGGGTGGTGTTACGGACGTAGGTAGGGAGTTCCTGGACCAAGGGGGAGAAACTGGAGTTGAAGTAAGTGGAGATAAGTTCGGTGGGGCAGGAGCAGGCGGAGACAATGAGTCAACCAGGGCAGTCAGGTTTGTGGATTTTGGGAAGGAGATAGAAACGGGTGGTGAGGTGTTGGGGAATGATGAGGTTGGAGGCTGTGGGTGGGAGGTCACCTGAAGTGATGAGGTTGTGGATGGTTTGGGAGATATGTTTTGGTGGTTGGGGGTGGGATCATGATCAAGGGGGCGGTAGGAGGTGGTGTCAGAGAGCTGGCGTCTGGCCTTGGCGAAGTAGAGGTCAGTGCGCCATACTACAACTGTGCCTCCCTTGTCCGCGGGTTTTATGGTGAAGTTGAGATTGGAGCGGAGGGCTGCATGTTCTGTGGGGGAGGGGTTGGAGTGGGTGAGTGGGGTGGAGAGGTTGAGGCGATTGATGTCTCGATGGCAGTTGGAGATGAAGAGGTTGAGGGAGGGTAGGAGGCCTTGGGATGGTGTCCAGGAGGAGTGGCTGTGTTGGAGGTGGGAGAAGGCGTTAGTCGAGGGAGGGTTAGGCTCACGGTTAAAGAAGTAAGCGCGGAGTTGGAGGCTGTGGAAAAACTGTTCAACGTCCAAGCGTGAGTGGTATTCGTTGATGTTAGGATGGAGGGGGACAAAGGACTGACCATTCGTCCTCGGTGAGAGGGAGGTCTGGGGGGATGGTGAAGACCCGGCAGGGCTGGGCAGAGCTCATCCCCGCCTCCCTAACCTGTCCTTCCTCCCACCTATCCATTCCTCCCACCTCAAGCCCCATCCCCATCTCCTACCTACCAGCCTCATCCCGCCTCCTTGACCTGTCCATCCTCACTGGACCAACCTATCCCCTCCCTAAATCCCCACCTACACTCAGCTGGCTCCAACCCCGCCTCTTTGACCTGTCTGTCTCCTCTCCACCTATCTTCTCCTCTATCCATCTTCTATTCGCCTCCCCCTCTCTCCCTATTTATTTCAGAATCCCCTTCCCCTCCCCCATTTCTGAAGAAGGGTCCAGACCCAAAACGTCAGCTTTCCTGCTCCTCTGGTGCTGCTTGGTCTGCTGTGTTCATCCAACTTTACACCTTGTTATATCAGATTCTCCAGCATCGGCAGTTCCTATTATCTCTGTATTAGATTTGAATTCAATTGGCTTTCAGTTGCAAAGTGCTTAAATTAATTGGCTGATTCCAGTTCATTGCCAAAACATCAAAACATATCTAAGGTTTCCAATCACACAGCCAATTGATACATGTT
This sequence comes from Ginglymostoma cirratum, assembly GCA_024137785.1. Taxonomy (NCBI): domain Eukaryota; kingdom Metazoa; phylum Chordata; class Chondrichthyes; order Orectolobiformes; family Ginglymostomatidae; genus Ginglymostoma; species Ginglymostoma cirratum. Next base: position 61,592,919 of record JAHRHZ010000063.1, on the reverse strand, counting down.
TCCATTTTAGAACTGGCTGTACATCTTCAGCTACATGCAGACATTCTTTTTCTGCATTAAATCTCTAAGCTTAGGAAATCGTTTTATGTCTTAAAGGAACCACACACACTACACAACTTGGTAACAACAGATTGGGAGTGACACATGTTAGTATGCAGATCTTCATCTGAAGCTGCACTGCATTAAGGTGGGACTCAGAAGGTACAGAGTCCTTCAGTTTCAAAGCTGTTAGTGCCTCAGAACCCGGATGTATTTAGGCTGCGCTCCATAAGAGGGTGCGAGGGAGAGTTAGGAAACTCATTTGTTAATTAACCAGAATGAACAAATGAATCAAGGCGATAACTCTCAGACAAACAAATAAATGAATATTAGCGGAAGTCTTCAGGGGTATTCAGAACACAGTTGTCTTGTGGACTGGACTATTACAAAAATGGAAGAAAAATACTGCAAATGCTGGAAATCTGAAACAAAAGCAGGAAGTGCTGGAGAAACTCAGCAAGTCTGGCAGCATCTGTGGGGAGAGAAACAGTTAATGTTTTAGGTCTGGCGTGACTCCTCAGAACTCAGTTAATTTGTCACAAACATAATTAAAACAGGGAAAAACATCCTGAGGGGCGGTAAACATAGCTGGCAGGAGGCGCTGTTGGGGAAGGAGCAATGTCAAGGAGTGAGTGGGGTGAGGGGTGAGTGTCATCAGAGGAGGGGAAAGCATGAGTGAGCGTTGTCAGAGAGCGGGGACAGGTGGTGTTACTTCTGTTGTTCTCCCAATTCTTATGGAAGCTTCTGAGTTGAACCTGTTCTCTCTGATTCTCTCCTCAGCACCATTTTACTATCTGAAGCTTCTGATCATTACCTTGTGCTACGAATTGAACTTTCTTATTGTGAGCTTGTTCATCTTTTGGTCAGTACCGCACACACGCTTTTGGTGAAATTTTTCTTCTTCATTTTTTTCTGACAATATCCCAAGTTTAGGTTTTACACACACTACAGCTGCAGCAAGACTAATGTCTTCCACTGGATGGCAGGCTTGGTATATTTCTTCTCACTTTATCCCAATATTCAGGAGAATGCTGTTGCAACTATTTGTAAAATGTTTAATTGATCTGCAAATTAGAAAGAATCGTGTTGAGATGTTAATGTTTTCTGCTCATATTGAGGGAGTTTTATCTTACTGAGAATCATAGAATCTCTATAGCGTGGAAGCAGGCCATTTAATCCATCGAGTCTATACCAACCCTCCAAAGGGCATCCCACGCAGACACCCCACACAGTATTTCGGTCTCAGGGTGATATAGAGACATGGTAAAGGGACACCACAGTTAGCTGAGAGACTACAACATGACTAATGGAGTATAAGATGAAGAATAGTAAGTTTTTCACATGTTTGAAGGGAGAAACAGAAGAACAGAGATTTTATTTACGCATCATGGTGTTGTTTGAGAGAGAAACAGTGTGTGTCTTTCTACCAACCTTCACCGGGGAGGCCCCCTCGGACATAGGTGGGCATTTGTATTTGCAGCCATGTTGAGGTTGCTGAGTGTAGCAGGCTCCTACAGCATCTGACAGAACATCTGGGCCATATGGTAGGTGAGATTGAAAGGATAACAAGGTGTGGAGCTGGATGAACACAGCAGGCCAAGCTGCATCATAGGAGCAGGAAAGCTTGACGTTTCAGGCCTAGACCCTTCA